>CANXYI011788693.1:0-12327 GCA_948208565.1 Hura crepitans
GTGAATAGAAGCAGTGAGAAAGACAACTAACAAAATTTTGGCAGCAGAAGACGACAAGAGAACAGAAATGACAATTAAGAGAAAAAAAAAAAAAGAAGGGTAATAAGACGTTTGCTTATCTGGTTTTCATGCGTGCGGTGCGTATTATGTTGAAAGTTCAATGTTTCACAGAAAACAATACAGCCATTTAGTTCAATCTTAGTATGAGAACATGAAAACAAAAATAAACATGACAGAATTTTCTGAGATTGATCTCATTTGAAGTCATGCAATCCGAAGAAAGAAAAATTTAGAAATCACTTGTGCTGAGACGTAACCTCTAACTTCATCTTCTCTGATCCTCCCTTCACAGTTATGGCAGACGTTCTCTCTTTCGCTCCAATTGGTTCATGGATCTCATAATTTTAATCTTTCACTAAAAATAGACACAAATTTCCCCACAATCGAGTAAGTTACAGATCTAAACAAAACTTAAAACCAGCAGTTAGAGACTTCAAACGGACATGAAGTTACTGTTTGGCTGCCGGGAAAATAAAAAATAGACAAAAGAAAAAAAAAGAGAGAACAATGTACGTTCAGTTCTTCAAAATACGACAAATCTCAATCCCCTACATGAACATCGCCGGAAGCCAGCTATATCACTTTCTCAAGAAAAAAAAGAATAAAACAACGTTTAATCTCACCAATACAAAACCATAATTTCCTTACTCCTACATTTTCGTTTAATTTCACAGCAACAAATGCAACAAATAAAATGAAAGCAAGTTTGCAATGGGAAGTGAAGAGAGTACGTACAGGCTAAAAACAGAGGGAATGCAGCGTCATGAAGGTGAGAATGAAAGAGAAAGTCGCTGATCTCGAAAAAGATCCGATACGTAAAACGGAGAGTGAAGGAGGCAGAGCAATGAGATCTTGGAACCGACTTGGACTCTAAGCGAAGAAAAGAATTCGTGCTACAGAAATCAACAACATTTACAATCGCATACAAATCAATAATGAGCTTGATAATCGTAGATTTTCTAAAAAGAAAATAATGAAGCAATTAGAGAAAGAAAGAGTCAGTGCTGAGTAAACAGAGGGATTGGCGTTTCCTTCTCATCAGACGGTTAAAAGCAGAAGAGGCAAATAGGGGTGTAGAGTATAGGTGGCGGGGATGGGTCCCACATATGGAGACTTCACTTGTTGTAGCGAATCCCGAAGCTGTAAGTCCGTGGGCCCGTGATGTAACGTCATCGCCTCTTGCGGTTGGGTTTTTTATTTAGGATATATTTGGTACGAATTAATAAATAAGATTAATTATTAATTCATTAATTTTTTTATTTAATATAATAATTAATAAATTAACATTAAATAAATTGTTAAAATTTAATTCAATTAATTTGAAATAATAACATTATAAATATTGTATTAAATATAAAAAGTGTAATGAATGTGAATTAATTAGAGGTGGTATATTAATTTAATATAAATTTTAATTCAAAATCAATTAATAATTAAATAAAATTAACTAATACTCTTGTATTATATAACATCTTTTAACTTTACACCGAATGTACCCTTAGAAAAAAAAAAAAAAGAAAAAGGAAATTGACTGAATCAGCGAGTAAGTGTTAGTGTGCAAGAGTGATTTTATGCGTTTCCGTTGCGATTAAATTTTCGCGGGGGAGAGATAAGGATGAAGTAAGCGCGAATTTTGCGTACGTAAACTTTGTCTTTTCTGCTGGCTTTGAGCCTTTGATTTTGTGTTTCCAAACGGAAATGGGCGAAATGAGTGTAAAACGTAAATGTAATTCAGCAAAATTAGAGACATAAATATGCTCAAAAAGAGCTACAATTTTTGCTTATGGTAAATGAAAATTACCAGTTGGAGGATTCTATGCTTAAAATCAATTTTAGTCAAGCTATTTGATATTTTATAAAATTTTTAAGTAAAATTTATAATAAATAAATTTGTATTTTCATTTAAATAATACATATAATATGCGGGTAATAATTAAGTAAGTTAAATTCACCGTATACATATAATCTTTATCATTAAATTTATAAATAAAAAAATATTATTTTTCTAATTTAACAATTTTTAATTATTAATTTATAGTAAGTTGAACTTACAAAATAAAAAATAATAATACATATATTTTGCACCTCAAATAAATAAATGATTTTTTTTCATACATTCAAATTAATTAGTGCCATGTATAAAGTTTAATTGCTGGATTTAAAAGTAGCGATTTATAAGTGACCGGACATTAGTAAAAAATAACAAGTAAATGATATAAGTAATTGATCGATAATTAGTTGTCATGAAAAGTTTTAGTAATTTAGTATTAAATTACGGAATAGCTAATAAAAACATTTATACCATTTTTATTAAATATATATTTTGATTTTACTATTTATTATAATGCATCGTGTGTGTATATATATATAATTGAATTATTAACAATTTGATTTATTCAATTAGATTTTTTTTATTTTTAATTTGTTTTGTCGGTCTTGAATAAAAAATCGGTTTAATTAATTCGGCTATTAAAAGTTAAAATTAAAAAAGTGAACCGATCGAACTTATAAAAATGATATCATTGTAATATTTTTATATATAAAATTAAAAAAAATATATAAAAGTTCAAGTTTAGGTTTGATTTTATTTAAATTTCAAAATTTTCATTTCAATCTCTTAAAAATTTTAATTTAATATAATTCTAAAAATTTTCAAATGACAAATGAGAAATAATTTCAAGAAATTAAGGCACACTTTATGAATAATTAAATTGCATTACCTAACATAGATTTAGAGTTTACCGCATAGTCAACAAAAAGATCTTCCATTCTTTTTCAACTTTGTCCCTCCATTTAATATTCGTAATAAAAACAAAAACTCGAAGAAAAATATTGATAGTGACATAAATCATAAAAGTGGTGCATGCATGTCGTAGTCGTTTTGTAATATAATGAATTCATTACATATAACAACGATTTTCATGCATAAAAATTAAAATTTAAGTTGTGGAATGAGCTAACTATGCGGCATCGAAAGCTCTTAACATATTGTTTAGAAAACTCATCCCACAAAGATGAAAATAGAGAAAGGTTCATTTATATATTTAATTAACCTTCGTTTCAAATTTATCTCCATTTCTTTTTTCAATTTATCCACTAATCTAAATATATTAACATATTTATTTTATCAAAAAAATATCAGAATTTAACCTTTAATTAACATTTAAATTTAGCTTTAAAAAATAAATTTAAAAAATTTGTTCACAACTCTTTGCGAAATCTGTATACTTTAAAGTGAAATTCATGGCGTATTATTAATTTTTTTTTGAATTGATATTAATTAAATATTAAATTCTAATATATAATTACTTTTATGTTAAAAGTGAATGATCTTGGGGTAAGATCAAAATTAACGTAAATTATTATTATTATTATTTGATAGGAAAAAAGAAAGATGGGATGAATGTGAGACTGCACAATACAGCGCCTGAGACATGATCATAAAACATGGAAGATCATGTGTGAAATTAAAGAAATGTTGGGGATAGCTTTGACAAAAAGTGAAATGTGGGGTTTATGTTGGATAATTATATATTAACAAGTAAGAATCTTTTAGCCGTTTTAGATAATGATTTTCTTCTCCACCTCTTTCAAGATTGTCGTATTCCAATCTTGGCATGCATTCAACCTTTCCACACCTTTAATGCAAAGGTATAGTAGGCGATCACTGAATCTTAACTTTGTTAAAGACTACAGTGAGACAAAAAAAAAAAAAAGAAAATGATTAAATCCTTTTTTTTTAATCCGTATTTTTACATTTAACATCTAAACCAAAAAAAAAAGAAAAAAGAACAAGAGTTTTCAATTTTCAATTTTATTTTATTTTATTGAGTATTTAAATTAACTATTTTAGTACGCGCGAAATTTTTAGCATAACGCCAAATGATTTTTTTCAGTACGCGCGAAATTTTATTTTATTGAGTTTTTATTTATTTTCAATATAAATAAAAATATTGCCAAATGATTTTTTAATGAATTTGTTGAGTTTCTGACTTTAATGTATGTTAAAATAATAATTTAAAATTTGATAGAAAATAATAGATTTTAAAAATAATACAAACTAAAAATTCAACAAAAAATGCAATATATGAGAAAAAAGGATTTATATTTTTTATTAATTCGAATTTAATGCATGTTAGAATAACTTATTAAAAACACATAAAATATAACAAAAAATTAAAACAATAAGAGAGCGAGCAATTAGTTTTAACTATGTTTTTAATGAAGTTATCAAAATAGTTTTGAATGTTAATTATTCATTTTTTTTTAATTTTAGTGTCCAATTGCAAAATATATTATAATTGAAAAATTAATTTATATTTTTTTCAAAATATAATTACCATAACGCCAAAATCGTCATTCAATTCCTAAATATCAAATGATCAAACTCAAAATTCTATCTAAAAAATTCCATCAATCCTTCCTTCAAAATTAACAACACTGTCTCTTGCTAGATCTGATTACGGGCTTGAATATTTGTCTGGCCTAAGTTCAATTCAGTCCATAAAATTAAGGATTTGGGCATACATTTTATCAAGTAATTCTAACTGGACTTGAATCTACAAAAAGCCGGTTTGTTAAAGGTCCAAACTTAGAGCTTTGCATATAAATTGTGGATATGGCCAACCCCGCTTGAACTTATATTTTTTATTATATAATCTAAAAAATATAAAAATTATACACATAAAAATAACATTTTGTAATAAATATCAAATTTTATATATTCATTAACGTAATAAGTCATTTTTTGGTAAATTTTTAATTTTTATAATATAATATATTATTTTGTATATAAAGAATATATTTTTTGAGCTTGGGGTTAGGCTATGAAGCCTGACCCGAATTCAATTTAAACTCGCATTTACTCAAGTGAATTTCGTTGGACTTATACAATGAAAACAATTTTTAAAAATTCATTACATTCAACTTAAATTGGATCAAATCCACGTTTGAACATATCTACTATCTATAGTTGTTTTGCCGTCAATACATAAATTCATTTTCTTCATATATATATATATATATGAATTTTTTTTTTTTTACTGTTAATGGTGGCCAAGTTTCTCTAACTAAAGGGCGCAGAGATCGTGTCTTAATTCGATTCTCTGCTTTGCCTGCGCTTATGAATGCTTTATAATATCAACCTTCTTAGTTCTTAGTATAGTATTTGTTAACATAACTAGTTGCGATATCACGTTTTGTGCCGTTATTTTTTTTATGCAAAATAAATTTTTATTACTTAGTTAAAAAAGTATATAGATAAGGCACAAATAAAATTATAAAATTTTAAATTACATAAAATATATGCAATAACTAGAGTTACTGAATCTTTCTGAAATTTTTTAATAAAAATAATTTAGCTTTCAATGGGACATACTTCCTCTGTTATCTATAAATAAATTATTGAAATACCTTCTATGCAAGGAGAACACCTCCATTTGAGAAAGATTGTAATGCCATACATTTTGCAAGAGATAGAAAAAATAATACATTATAGGGGCCTAAAGAGTGAAGAAGTGAATTATTATAATTTATTTGAAAAATTATTTTAAGGATTATACGTGAAAGGAATTTTGAATATTCAAATTATGGAGATATAAAGTTTATGTGGAGAGTAAGAAATTAAGAGATGATAAATTAATAGGAATAATTAAATTATTGGGGAACTAAGGGGGAAAAAAAGGAAAGAAAGAAATAAGAAGAAGCTTAAGCAAATCAAACAAGATTAAATTAAAAGTAAATAAAGATTTAGAGAGAGATTAATTCCTGACCATTCGATTTATTTCAGGAAAGATCACCCCATTCAATTTTAAAGTATAAAAGTAAGGAAAATATTCTAGAAAGCTCATTTTTTTTAATATGTTTTTAAGTGAATTTAATTTTACAAGTGATATACGTAGTGGTAAGTGCCTAAACTAAGTCTTGCAAGTAATTAAATGAATAGGAAGAATACATTGCAGGCAGTCAGGTTGTAGCTAAAACAGAAGAATAAATTTGTAATCTTTGACATGTTGTGATAAAAGAAAAATAAAGAAACTAAGGATTAAATGGAGGTTGATATGTCAAAATTGACTGGTAATAGAGGTGTCTATGCTTTTCTTGTTTCAGATATTGTTTGTCTCAGATTAATGTGATAGCTCTAAGGCATGAGATGCTTTAAAATTTGTTATTTAAGTTGACTTGTCAACTTTATTAGTATTTTTTTTATTACTGTGTTAGGGGTTTAGATGAGCTAAAAAGGCACTTTAAGTGCCAAAAAAAAGGGGAAAATGAAAGTAAATTGTAGTCTAGTTGTTCCAAGAATTTAACTTTGTGCCTATTAAGAATTTGAATAGAGAAAGTTATATTACCACTGCTGTATAGGTTGGCAATTATATGATTGGAAGAGGGTCGTTTGAGTCTATACGTTCCAAAGTTGTGGATAGAACTGTAATCTAATCTAATTGGCATACATTTTCAGTTTTAGATAGTCTACGAGTTTCAAAGTTGTGGATAGAACTGTATTATGATGTAATCGGCATACATTTTCAGTTTTAGATGCTAAGAAATGAATCGGATTTTTTTAAGTATGCTTCATAACAGACATAGATGGTTGCAAAACGCTGCAATTTTCCTACTTCTGGAGGTGCTGCAAAATGTTATTTTGCTGTCAAGTAATGGTTATTTTCGAAAATTATTATTACTATTATTTAATGATAGGCCTCGTTGTATGTCTTAAATTTCTTTTAAATTGTCTTTCGTGCAACCTTATTTTCTGTCTTTGCAAAGAGGTATAGCTGTTTGTTACTTAGGTATTTTATGCTAGTTTTCTTTTCATGTAATTCCTAATATACCGATTTCAACACAAGGGCCTTATGCTGTGGTTTGAAACTTTTGATTATTTATTTTTCCTTTTATACCTCTTTCTTATTTAATACAAACCTTTAAAGATTGATGCTATACATGTTTGAGAAAATGGCTCGAAAATATAAATTATTTGTTTTTGTGCACATTGGAATGCTCTAGTTGTGCTGCTGGTGTCAAGATAAGGATTGACAAGTCAGCTTTGGTTTTTTACTAAATTTTGGAAAGTTAACCCATTTAAATTGAGGCAAGCTTAAGATAAACCTATGTAAACTAGGAATATGAGAAAGGAATTTTCATGGAATTGAATTGATGAAGAATGAACATATCACATGCGAAATTTATAAGGGTTGAATACGTGTGTATGATGATTAAATAGCATGTTTCATCTAGAGAAACTTAAATTTATGACAAGGAATAGTTCGGGCATGCTTAGACTTTTGTAAAATAATATAAATGACAAGGAATTAGAATAGACATTATTTGACTACACTATGTAACCTTTAAAAAAATCCAAAGATTGAGAATATTGATGTAGTATGTTATAATGCCTTAAAATTGACCTAGGAAAATTTATGTGATTTAGGGAAATGATGTAAATGACCTAGTGTATGAATTACAACCAAATGGTATAATTGAAAAGCTTGTATGTTTGTTTATTTAAATTGAAGATATGTATTGTGTTATCTTGAGAAGTGATGTCTGTAAGGTTAAGTACCTTGTTTGATCAATATAATGCAATATTTGGGACATGTATGCAAGTATGGATATGGGAAAGAAAGCTAAATGCAAGTAGGTATCAAACTTACGTGTATGAAATGAGTTTAGTACCTAGATTTTTTTTTTCTTTTGGTTGAATGGTCTAGTGATAATTGAATGCATGTGAGTTTTCTTTTTTCTTGGATTGCATGATGCTATGTACTCTTCAACTATGAGTAAGTTGACTTATGGCTATTTGAAATATGTAAACATACAAACCAACTTGATATGTTATATGTTTGGATATATGGGCCATTATGTCATAATTTGATATAAGGCATGTTTGACACATGTGAATGAAATGTGTACATGATGATGCTATATGAGTAAGGATATGGCTATAAAGAAATGATATGATATATATGAACCCATTTCTACCTAGGATGTATGAATGCCTATTAGGATAGTTTGGCATGCCAAATAGTAGACACTAGCAAATTTACCTACATGTTGTAGTTTTGGCTTTTTTAGTTGTTTTGCACTACCCTGTTGTGCTAGGCGCCAATTCTATACTTTTGGGTAAGACGATAGTTTAAAGGTATTGTTGCACCATATACTTTTAGGTAAGACAGCAATTTAAAGGCATTGTCACACCATATACTTTTAGGTAAGACAACAGTTTAAAGGCATTGTCGTGTCATATATTTTTAGGTAAGATGGTAGTTTAAAGGCACCATATATTTTTAAGCAAGATGGCAGTTTAAAGGCACCATCGCACCATTCTTATATCTGGGCTTTTGAGATGACTCATAGGAAGAAATGGGCTAGTTCATAATAAATGATAATAGAGTAATGTGATTTCTATAATTGAACTTAGTTATAAAGAATGTAGTCATTTGCATGTAAATGAAGAAGCATGATACAAAGGTGCATGCACATGACATGATTGTAAGAATCTTATGTATGCCACCAATTTATATGTACATCTAGTATGGGTGAAATGCCAAGTAACAAATTTGTGATTCATGCTATTTCATGGTAAGTGCTAAATAGAATTCTATATGTAAGAAAGACCTATATGCATGTACGAATGATGCAATTTTTATCTATATGTAATGATATATAAGTATATTTAAAATAAGTATGTAGTGGTATCGTTGTTAGTGTTGTTATGAATTTTTGTTTTAATGAACTACTTTATCAGTGTTTATATATAAGATTTATGTATAATTAGTAAAAATGATTGGTGATCAGTTGCCTTAATTGGAATATGCACCACTAAGCGATTATGCTCAATACAGGGCTTTTTCTCACACATATTATTTTGAGTTAGAGTTGCTGAAAGAGAAGGATAGAGCTGGATATTGTATAAGAAAATACAACAGATTAAGGTATAAAAGATAGATAGTTCCTAGATTGCCTGTTTCAACAGAAATTGTTGTATAGATGATAGTATTTATTGTGTATGCATAACGCTATGTCTAATGGAAATTACAAAAAGTAATAATGTTCTATAACTGACATTAATAAGTGATTATTGAATATATATATATATATATATATATATATATATATATATATATATATATATATATATATATATGTATATGCGTGTGTGTGTGATATATGGAATTATGGCTAAATGTTATTGTTTAGCTTGAAATTGCATAGTTTTGGATCTTGGATTTTTAAGTAATGATGGTATTATGTAATTGAGGATTGAAAATAAAGTTTAATAATGCATGTGATTTTATTAGAGTGCTTTTCATATAGGTGATTTTTTTAGGTAATGCCCTAGACAACTGTTATGTTACCGAATTTTTGACATGATGATCCACTTATGCTAATGTTTTAAAGAAATAAAATATTTTAACTTGGAATGAAAAATGTTTTCATTGAAAGTTAAAAATGATTTTTTTTGGCTCACATTTTCATGTGCTTTTATATTGTACTTGTATGTTCTGTTATATGTCATTTATATGTGTTATAATATCTCCTTATCTTATTTTCTTGTGGAAAGGGTAAGGGGTATTACAAGGACAAACAACCTTCATTTTGAGAAGGATAATAGCAACATCCAAATAAAGAGGACAACACTTCACAATAAAAAATTAAAATTGAATTCTGTTTTATTATAATAGAACACAAATAAGCCAATGATCTACAAATTTAGATATAAAAAGCAAATTTTAAGAATCAGATATAAATCAACATAAAAAGAATTGGATTAACAAACAAAAAAAATTGAGATTAATGATTTCGATTTTCAATTTATTGAAAAAACACAAAAACAAGAAGAACTAATACTGAATAAATAACATAAATTTAGATATATATTATTCTAAAAATTATTTTGAGAAAAGATAGAATGATAAAAATGAGCACAAAATAGAAAGAGGAATGGGGCTGCAGTCGGTGAATAAATTGACGGCAACCCCATTCTCAAATTAGGTTAAAAGATAGCAGTGTACAATAATTTGTATATTTTTTTATATTTTTGACGGTTATTATTTTTATTATGCATAATTTATAAAGTTAGTTTTTAATCGTGAATAAGTTTTCCATATGAAAAAAAAAAGAAAATGACTCTTATATTAAGCAATAGAATAAAATATAAAAAAATAACTTACAAAAATAAAAATTCTTATATTAAGAATAGCCTTACAAAAATGAAAGTATCAAAATGTAAAAAAATAAATGTATTAAGAGAATTAATATCATATAAATGACTGTTCTATTTATAGAATTATGATAGATAGTTGTATACTTGTTTTAGATCTTTACTTTGATTAAATGATCATATATTATATAATTATCCCATGTCAAAATTATCTTTGTCTTTTTTAAATATTATGTGGATAGTTGTGTGCTTGTATTAGATACTATAATTAAATGATTACATATTTTATGTAACTATTCCATTTTAAGATTATCTAAAATTTTAAAAAAATAATATAAATAATATTTCTTATTGGATATCGTGACGGACAAATTAATATAAAAGCTATTAATTAGTAAATTATTGAGAAAAAAGATAAATAATTATTTTAAAAGAAAGAGTCTTTTAAAGGCTCTATAGAAGCCTTTGATACATAGATGTATACATATATACATATAGATTAGTGATTTTTTTTTTACAAATTAAATAAACCAACGAATGATGAAATGAATTGTACAAATTTTCAATTTCAATTTAATATGTTTATATATTTTTTTGTATTTTAGATAAATAAAAATAAGTAAATAACATAGGCAAAATTACCACTAAAATTGGTGTCATATAAGGTGTAGAAATAAGGTGGTTTATGAAGTCGCCACTTGGTTCTTTGCCCTAAGAAAAATCTACTAATCTTTATCTAGAAATGGTTTAAATCAACATTCTATTTATGCTTTTTAATATGCCTCTTTAAATTCTAATATTTATTAATCCCTTATTATTTAAGCATGTGAAAACATCTATGACATTTTTGCAAATTATTAATACAAAATAAATTGTATAAGTAAAATTACATAATTAAAAGAGAAAATAGAATATATATCCAAAAAGATGGGTTATTAATTAATTGTACAGTGACTTGACAATTGACTTAGGAGCTAAGAAAACTGGGATCAATTGCTCTATCCTAAATTGAAGATTGACCTTTTTAAAAATACATTTTTATGGTAATTTTTGAGTTTAATTCAATTGTGTAAAATAATTTTTGTAAAATAATTACAGCATAATGACTAAAAAAATGCAAAGTTTAAAATAAATAATACCACCCCCAAAAGAGAAATATAACTAGTAAAACAAAATAAATAAATTATTAGAAAATAAATCTTCTATCAAACAAAATTTAGGTCAATCACAATATATAACAAATACATTAGAAGCATTATGTTGTATAAAAAAGAATAAAAGAAAATCAAGAAAAGAAATTAAAGAAAATTAAAATAAAAAATAATTAATAATTTGTCAAGAACATTTGTTTATGCAGACACATATTCACGAGAATGTAAACCATGCAAACATAGTGTCGAGAGAACTGAAATCATGTTTGCAAAGATATGGATCTAATGAGATCACGTCCGTATAGACACATGTCATGCAAAATACAAAAGAACATTTTTTAGGTTTGCATAGAGATTGTCTTAGTGAGATCATTCTACATGGACATACATGTGCATACATAAAAATCACTTACATATGTGAATGAAACATAATATCAATAGTATAAAAAGATGAATAAAATAAAGAACTATTAAAAATGTCAAATCTACCACTAAGTGGTTTGAAACATGTTTTAATAGATAAAAGTAGTTTGGTTCATCACTTTTCCTCATGATCCTTGATTTATATGAAATAAATTATTAAAAAGCATCCTTAGAATTACCTGTTAATGTCTTGAAATAAAAAGAGCAATGTAAGGGTTTTAATTTTAGAAAATAGTTTAGGGTTTGTCCTCCCCCTTTTTTAAAGCTAAATATGGGTATCTATAGGGAATTTTAGGGTTTTTGCCACTTTAGTGATAAAATTATAGACGGTAACTGCCAAATAGAGTTTAGGTAGAAAAGGAAGTTAGATATGCTAGAATACGTTTGAGACAAAGTCCGTGAAGACTATGGTTGAAAGCAATAATTGTGGACCTATTAGTAATTTTCTAAAAAGAAAGTCTGTGCAAACATTGTTTATATTGAATAAGGCTTGTGTGGACTTTGTTTACGCATGCAGATCTTATTTAGCAC
>CANXYI011788716.1:0-12781 GCA_948208565.1 Hura crepitans
ATGCTTTTTCATGCTCTTGCATATTTAATCATATTGATCATGTAATTTAATCGTAGTTAATCCCATTAAAAATAATTAAATAACTTTTTCATTTCTATTTAATTCTAAATCTTTTAGAATTAAAATGATAAAAATACATAATTTAAGAAAATAATTTCTTCTATATGTATTAGAGGATATGCGAATAAAATGTTTGGCCATATCCTAATCTTAATTTAATAACACCTATCACAATTAGATTATAGCAAATTATAATCTTTTAATGAACTTAAAATCCCAATCATAATAGAAAAATAAATTAATTTAGGATTACAATCAAGTTTCCGTTGGAAATTGCTATTCATGTTGAAATTTCGGCCAATATGTCATTATCACCGTAAATTCAAAAATTGACCAAATAATAGAAAATTTATTTAAGTTAATTAACTTTATGATGATACATGACATAAATTTCCCAAATTACAAAATCCATTCATATTGAATTTTATTTAATTAAAAATTTCCAAATAGTTGATCACAAGAATCTAATTAAAGTTTACTGCAGAAATATTTGCAACTTGAACTATGGAAATCGATCCAAACCACTTAAAATCACTTCCAGTAGCCATTAACACATTTTGGGATCAATAATAATCAATTTCATCTAAAAAAATTTTCCCCTTCAAGTTGTGAAACCTAGGGTAAACCAAAGTGACAAAATCATGCATTAACCAGAACAAAAATGTGAGAATTTTGACATTCAAACTAGTTTATCAATCCAATTGATGTGGAAATGATTTTTACCACTTGGAAACATTTAAATAACATAAAAAATATCTCATTTCTATGATATACTAATTTTTAAAATATTGGAAATCAATTAAATCAATAAATGCATTATATGTAACCTAATCAGCTAAAAATAATTTTTAACCATGAAGTTTGATTTAATCATATTCTAAAATTTTTCAATTTTAATTTTTATGGACATATTACCTAAAATAAAATCATATTTAAGAGTAAATCATTCAAAAATCAATTTAATCAAAATTTATGCATAATAATTAATATGGCATATCTCCTTATGCACATAGGGAGAGTATCCTCCCTTAAAACTGATTGATCAATGATGCATAAAACTAAAAAATCCCAATTTTCCACAGGTCAAATTCATAGGTAATCACAAAAAAAATAAATTTGAACATTAAAAATCATATCAAAACACTTAAAATGAGCTGCATTGCACAACATTCCATATTATGTATATCAATTGTAACCATAATTTTCACTGATTTGAAATCATCCATGACCTGGCTCTAATGCCAATGTCGATTTTCTCAATCATGCGTAGCAGAAAATTAAATTTTTTTTTTATAAAAGCCAGCAATTGTTATGGCCTTAATGATTTCAAATTCATCACAAAAGTTATATTTTAGCAATATTCAATTATTTACCATTTAGTGATGATTGTTGATTTCTTTCTTATGCTCCTCACAATAGGTTGTCACAAACCACAGTTATTCTATTTAGGAACACCTCTAAGGTAATCCATATAGGAAGTAATTAGAAGAGAGACACATAAAGTTCTAGGTGCTAGAAATAATTCTGTGCAGATGAAGAAATGAGAGGAAACAAAATGTTTATTCTAGTTTTATGTGTGTTCTTTTCTGTATGAAGAATCCATGTGGAAGCTGAAGCATAAAAGGGGTTTTATACTCTCAATTAATCCTAATAAGTTTAGATTTTAAAAATTAAAATTTGACCTAAAAACCCCAAAAACAAGCCTAAAAATTTAGCCTAGTTTTAAGCTTCTATGCGTAGGGCTTAAGGAGGCCCATTGTGCCTTATATTATAGCCCCACTTTCATTAATGATATGTGGCTCAGCTAAACCCCATTTTTGAATAATAATGGACTTATTTAAGTCCCTTATAACTCATTAAATGTTTTAAAAAATTAGACATAAGAATAAACATATATTGGAGCTAATAAGGCCCAAATCTAGAAACCCAAATTTCTTGATTACACATAAATAAGTGGGCCCCACATTAAATTACTTGTTTCTTCTTCTTAATTCATCTTCTAATGATATCTCATATCATTAAAAAATTCAATCTCATTGAATCTCCTTTTGACTTCTTTAACTGTGTGACATTATGGGTTTTTGAGGCATCTTGGCAGCATATAGTGAAAGAAAGTCCTCATCCAATTGGAACTTTATAGATTCAATCTTATTAAATTAATATCTATTCTAGAATTAATATATCACTCATGTACAAGTCAAGAGAGGAATCTAACTATGCATCTTGACTATGCAAGTGTCAAATAGTCAAGTTGTTTGACTTAACCATTCTATATACAGTTACAATGCAATAAACTCTTTTCACCATCTTTTATCCCATTTAGTTTAGAGTATAGACTTATGTTAACTAAAACCTCAACTAAGTATGTCAAATTAAGACTTGGACATATTATTCTGATAATTTAACATGTATTCCAAAAAAGACCTTTGTGAGTCCCATTCACACATGGCATCTTACTTTGGCCAGAGATTCTCAACTAAAGATTACTCATTAGAAATATAGATAAACTCTCTATTATAATATGGGGTGCTGAATCCTTTTTTGGTTACTATCTTATCTTTAAATATCTCATACCATACTTAAGCACCTCGCTATGTATACTTCTTGTTTAATGTAAATGCTTTGGAGACAAATTATGTCGCTCCATATTTATGATAGTTAGTGATCTCAAGTCTAAAGATACTTGCAACATGGATATGACAAGATACTTCTATTGATATTGATTAAATATCCATACAAAGATCTCATGGTATTTCTCTAATGTATTTACTTCCTAAGTAAGCATAAACATGTTAACTCCAAGCATCTCTTTGCTTATAGTCTATGAGAACTACTACTTGATCCAATCAAGAAGTATAACATATAATTATCTATCCATATTAACAACGTCCCATCTTGCTAATAGTATGATCATGGATATTTAGGTATTATCACATTTGCATGCAATAAGGATCTCACATCATGAACACTTCATGATTTCCTCTGCACTATGATTTTATATCAAAGACTTTATAACATGTTTTAAGACATTGCAAACAATTTTAAGTAACCAATAAAAGTACCTTGATAAAAAGAGAAATGCCTTGTTATATTGAATAACAAGGTTTAAATACATGAATATAACCTTATTACATGAGCTCTAGAGTATACAACTAACATTAATAAGTTATGAATCATTCATGAGAAGTGTATACGTGTAGGTATGTTGATAAAAATATGGCACGTATGATTATAAATCATGTTTTAAATATAGTATGTATATTGATACATATTGGTAGCTATGATATAATTGAATATGGTATATATGGATGATGAATATAATGGCATGAGCATAGTAGTGCATGACTAAATGGCCAAGATAAGTACCTTAAATGCTTAAGGCATCCATTTAGAAATATAGGAAAGATGTTAAGTCATGAGAATTAAAATATGTTGGAAATATATTAATTGGTTCATAAATGTGATTATGTGAATTAAAATCAAAGAAAGTATAATAGATGACCTAGCCTAGGTATGTTGGCTAGTCAACTAAGGTAGTTAGCAGCTACTAAGATACTTTAGTGCCTCTTTATGGCATACAAGCCTAGATATGATATGGGTGCCACTGTGTAAGCTCTAATTAGGTACTACACACATATACATATACTCATGATACCGGTGCAATTGCATAAGCCGTATTTTGATATTGCACATATACTTATGATTAACAAAAAGAAATTTAAGGATGTTTGTAAAATGGTCATGTAAAAGATATAATAATTATGCATGTAAATTTTGTAACATCAATTGCATCTTATGAATTTAGAGTGTTTCCTCATAACATTGGCACAATAGGAATAGTATGTATAGGATTAACCTTAAATAAGAGGATATTATATATGTAATATTGATAAATGATATTGCATGCTTATACTATTATCATGTCATAAAGAGTATACATGTGCTATAATATATCATAGATACATAATACATGAAGTTATGTATATATAATGTTACTGTATATAATAATAAGTTGTAAAGCTTAATGCATCATTTTGTTTTGTGATGTGTTGGTTAAAGTAGTAGAATAGAGAAGTGCAACTAAAATCCTAGACAATCTAGTAGTGAAAAAGTTTAGATTTGGGGTATCCTTTTTTGTATACATGTTTGTGTAATCATCAATAGGCACTCATAATTGTAGTTGGGGTGTATAGGCCTAAGTTGTATCAAAGATGTCTATAAACTCTTAATTGTGACATGTTTGCATATATATGATGCATGGTTGTTTGATTATAGCTTAAGATACATGTTGAGATAATGTATTTATGTAGGAATATATGTCCCACCTCTCACTCAGAGCTGGTAATCGAGTTTAGTGAGTGGTGTCATAGAATCAAAGAATAGCTTAAGAAAGACACAAGAGAGCTACTAGTTTAATTTCTTCAAAAAATTGTAAAATATTATGTTGAATTTGTTACATTGGGTTCTATTATGTGTTTTTAAATTTAATTAATAGCGATTAGGATTAAATTGTTGCTATAAGAAGTGTTGATCAAAGGAGATATGGAGAGGAAAATTACAAAGGTGCCACAAAATTTCAAAAAAGAGCAAAGAGAAATTCATTCAAAATCATTAGTATGTTAAGAAAAATAAGAATTTAGGAAATAAAATCATGTATAAGGGATTTTTTTAGAACTTTTAAATGAAAGAGAGTCTTTGATTTTGGTATTATATAGCAAACGAAAGTGGAAAGTAGAGAAGAGGATGAGAAGAAAAGCTAAATCACCAATCAAGGAGTAGCAACATTTTCGATTTCTCACCAAGAAATATACTAAAGATAGTAAAGGACACAAGATTGACAATTGTTGTTCCCTTTGTGTCTTTAATGAAAATAAAGCAAAGGAGGATTGAAATAAAGTGAAAATTTGATTAGAGTAAAAGATTGAATTTTGTCAAGCAATATTGAATAGAAAGGAGATCAAATTAGCAAGTTACGCTATTGTTATTCTTCTAGCTACAAGACTGAAAGTCAATATCCTTTATGTTTTGTTCTATAGTGAAGAAGGATTCCATAGCAATTGAATTTGAGTTTTCAAAAGTGATTGTATGAATTTTTAAAAGGGACTTAGGGATAAATAATGAGTTAAGCTAGAGAGATTCACTTGAGGATAGAGCTAATGGATTCCTTTGCAACATATGAAATCAACAGCTCTCATGTCTATGACTAAACCAATTCAGTAAGAAGAATATAGAGAGGTTTAATTGAGTTTTTTTATGTAGCAAATAGGATAATTTAATAGAAAGAAAAAGAACAAAGAAAAGGAGAAATCAAAAGAAGAGGTGAAATTGAAATGAGCAAAGGTTTATGAATTAGATTAAGGAACTTTGTATTATGTCAATGACTAAACCAATTCAGTAAGAAGAATATGAAATTGATGGAAGAAAATAAGAGCAAAACATAAAATGAGATAACATGCAGAGAATATTCAAATTTTCAAAATTTTAGGTAGAATTTCACTTTATTTCATACGGTTGAGTGCAATTCCAAATCTTTAAGTTCAATTGTTAAATGGTTTAGTCAGTTGTTAACTAATTCATATTAATTTGAAGGAGAATTCAAAAGAGGAATTTATAGAATAGCTATAATGAGATTAAAGTTCGTCAAATAAAAAATGCAATTGTTGATAGGTACAAAACTCTATTCCCACAAAACTAGATTGTGCTAATTTTTTATTTAATTCGATGTAAATAATGATTGCTTATTGAAATTTTGGGTTAAAATAAAAGTGGTAAATAGGAACTGAATTGAAAAAAGAATCAAGAAAGACAAAAAAACACCACTACTTTGAGGTAAAAAGGGATTTCTTCAGCTAATAGTAAGGAAATAAGTTTAATTTTTTTTTTATTGAATGGATTTTTAGTTTGTGGAATCTAGTTAGAAGTAATCAAGATTGAATTATCATTATAAAGTGTTAAAAACTAAAGATGAAGGGGGGGGGGGGGAAGGGATAGCTAGCATGAGTTTCAATATAGCATATTATTTTTCTATAGATTAGAAGTATTCACTCTAACTTTTATTGGTTGAAATTTAATGGTAGTTAACTAAAATCATATTTCATGATGAGGGACAAGTAGATAAATTATAGTTATATAAGGGGTGCAAATTAAACATGCATTTTTGGGTAGAAATTGATTTTGGGTTAACTGATATTTTATGCTACTGATGGGATTTTACTAATTTTTATGGACAAATGGTTATTTTATGATAATTATGAGTATTCAATAAGGTTGTGAGAAATTTTTTCCATGTTTGAAAGGCTACCTTAGCAGTCTAGCATGAGCTACAGGAATACTGTAGAAGGGAGTAGAGTGTTAGATGGCACGAATTGCCATAAATATCTCTACAGAGAATTTGCAGTAACTGCAACTGTCATTTTTGTAAGGTTTGAAGTTCAAGTGATGATTTCTAATTGGGTTATTGACTTTAGTAGATGTTAAAAGGTTTTGTAAGAAGAGAAAGGAGTCTCATTGGGCAAAAAAAGGGCTGAGTTGGTGCAGTGGAGTTATTGTTGAATGTGCTATAGCTATAGTGAAGGTTCTAAGGCCAATCTTGATGTATACATAAAGGGAATAAAGGATTGATCAGCCAAGGCATAGCTAAAGATGGTTAAGCAAGATTTATATAGGTTTCATGTTGCTACAATAGAAAGCAAAGCTATTGCTGCCATACTAGCAAGTTTATACTATTAGAAACTAAATTTAATTAAACAAAAAGATGAAATATGGTCAAAGGGGAGGTAAAATAGCAATATCATGGGACAACTATAATAAGAAGTATAGTTAAATGTGTAACACCTTCTATCAAAATCCATTTTTGGATTAAATACGAGATGCTACTACCAGAAGGTTACCCATCTTCATCTTACTCTAACCCAACCACATTTAACTTCATTCAAAATATTATTTACAAAGACCCAATTATTTAAAAACCTAAACCTACACAAATTTTGGCAGTATAATGGTTATTCGGGTGAAAAACCAAAAATTCTGAACTTGTAAAACACTTCTAAAACTGTTACCACATATTTCCATAATCAATGGGTCCATCTGACTTGCCAGTCATTCTTATGCAATTTATCATCACATCAACATCTCAATCAGTACAATACACATATCAATCAAATTAATAATTGATCATAAATGAATAAGCATGCATGTTTATATAGCTCGAAGTCTAATTAACTATATAATTTAGTTAGAAAATTTTACTACATCAGACTGCATATCTTACCTCTTAGACTTAAACCTCCCTTATACATGAGTGCCACTAATCTAGATCCTACAAATAGATGTACCAATGGAATATTCTCCTCGAAAGCCTCCTACAACATTACTGCATAAGGTGGTACTACTATTTTCCATCTAACAATTATGCATCAGAGGACTGACACACTTAGTGTACACTCAATGGTGAATTTAATGTAATATGCATTATATGAAACACACAAATCATGCAAGCATACAAGATCATTTGTTTATAGGTGTATGCCATTATTATATTATTAGTCTTATACTATCATGTAGGTTATTAAGTCATGTGTATACACCATTATACTATTTTTATTCATTCAGAGGTGTACAGTTATTAGATTATGTTATACCCTTTCCCTTGGGTCCTCGCATCTTATATACCCTTATTCCATAGCCATAAAGCACTTATTTATTTGTATATTTTCCATTCTCATTTTAACATGTCATTACCTTTATGTCTAATGCATGCAATATATTATTAGACTTATACCTATTTGTTCTTATACCTTTAACTCGTCTATTAAAATGTTAATTGTACATTTAGGTCCGATATGTTAGCTATTAATCTATTCCTAGTTTTGCCTCATTGGTCTATCATATCATCTCTTTTTAATTCCTTATTATTATTATTATTATTATTATTATTATTATTATTATTATCATCATCATCGTCATCATTATCATCATCATCAACATCATCATCATCATCATCATCATTTCGAGCCCATACTTAGGAGACATTCTCATACCCTAGATTATAGGATAGGTCTTGTACAATGGCCCATATTTTAGACCTCGGCATCTATACACGCCTTCTATCTAGTAGTAGAGATAAACTCTATAGAACCTCCTAATACTAAATGGCAGGGATCAATCTAACTAGACCTCTCAACAAGTGGGATGGTAGGGATTAGCCTCTGGTGGACCTCCTAATATCCTAAATCTCATCATTAATGGATAGTAGGGATTAACCCTGGTAGACCTTCCAATATCCATAATAGCATGGGTAGTAGAGATCAACCTATATGGACCTCCCAATACCCAAAGGAAAGTGGGTAATAGGGATCAATTCATATGGATTTTCTAATATCTAGGTGATAATGTTAGTCTATGCAGACCTCCCAATGACCCAAGATAATAGAGATCAATCTGTGTAGACCTCCTAATATCTAGAACATATAGGCTTAATCACAGTTTAGTAGCTGCACACACCATATAGTAGGCCGAGAACCTCATAGATCTAACCCTTTGCAGCTGCTAACTCCCTGGTTGATTGGTCAACCTATCAGTAAGTGGTCTAGATAATATGGGCCAACTTTAGTCATATTTCTCACTCACTGTTTTCATGTTGTTTAATTTATGTTGAACTCATGCACTTTTTCTCTAGTACCATATCATTCAAAGGTGCACATGTTTATGTTCACTCACTATTACCTTTAACTTTTGAGTCTAATATCGACTATTCCCTTTTTTCTCATTTCACATAGCCATATTTATTAGCCAGTCATGCCACGTTATGTCACTTAAATTCCTATTAGATTATGGTTGTTTCATTTCTATACTTAACTTTGCCATTACATTATCATAACACCCATCTCATTTATTAATTTCACTATTAATCATTCCATTCTTATAATCACACTCTCTTAAGTATAATCACACATTAAATACCCTGGAACATTTGTAACATACACTTTGCCATCCTTACCCTTACCATAAGGGAACTACATACACAAGCACACTCTTTCAGCTTCTTTTTAGTTTTATATTACCCTTATGCATTTTCCTTACTTCTTAATCCATTTACATTACATAAACATGTAAATCACACATACACACACACATAATTCTCATACAAGAACTATTCAAGGTGTGATATTTTTAGATCTATCCGGGTATATCCCTAGCCTCTCCTAACATAGTGCCAACTAAAGTCACTATTCATTAGATCTTAGCATGAAATGATTTATTAGTTCTACTAAAAGTTTTAATTATTTCATTTTCATTATTTTCTTGCCCAAAAAACTCTATAAGGCTTAATTGGTTAAAGAACACTATTCACCCCTCTAGTCACACTATTCATAGTACTATAGTTCACGAGCATTACAATTCTTCCCATCTTACAAAATTTCATCCTTGAAATTTCCTCGATATCATTAATGATGTCATTTGCTTTATATCTATTATTTAGTTCCTTAGGTGGTTCCTTTATGTTACTTTTATAGTGGTTTCGATTTTCATGTTGTTTTAAGTTCCCTGTTGCATAATTTTCTTCACTAGGATCTCAATGAATATCTTATTACAATGTAATCTCATCTCTATTTGGATGTTTTGCATTAATAGAACATGAAAAGATTCAAATATATATCCTTCCAGTATAAATACTTAAGGTAGGTTGTATCATTTTGATATCTTTAACAATAGTGCCTGTAATTCTTTCTCCATTATAGGTATCCTTGATTTCATACAAATTAATTAGATCTAGCTTACCTTATTCACTTATATGATTTACAACATCACTTGGTAAATTAGTATTTTTCTTACATTTACTATTACATAATCCTTGCTCTTCTATATACATCTCTATTCCTTTTACAACCACTTAATTCTTTTTCTCAACTAATTAGTATTCTCCATTTCTAATCATATTATAGTTTGTAAGATATCATGGTTCAATGAGCCTAAATACAATTACTAGTTTAGATCTCATTCTGAGAGTTCCATACTACCCCTTTAGATATAATAGCTTTATAATACTGCATTTGTCTTAAAACAATCCATGATTTCACCATAGAGTTTTTAACATTTATTCTTTTATTTCTATTTCAGAATCACCGCTAAATAAAGCAATCAAAATAGGCTATGCTCTTAACTTCTATCCATCAGCTACTAAGGCTTCTCTTTCCCCCATATGTATCTCTAACATACAATACACCAAAATAATACTTATATCTATCAACCCCAACTTTAGACTTTTTAATTCCTCTCTTTAACTTAACTCACTCTATGGGTTAGGTAATTCTCCCATAACTAAATTACCATACTTATAACATTAGCTTGATTTTCTCCTATGATTGTAACAATACCATCTCATTGTTTATATGTTAGAATTTGGTATGCATCACGATAGTTTCGCGCTTAACTCTTTACATAAAAATTCATTTATGATTTCTATAATCATATGAATATCACTCTTCTTACTATATTGATAACACCTCCTTATCATAGAGGTGATAACATCCACTATGACTCTTCAATTTCTATATCTTTACATCATTTCAATGGCCTCGAGGCCTATGTCATTAGTTCTTGATCTGACATCAATATGATTCCAACTCTAAGATGAAATGTATTTTGAAATGCAATCATTTGCTCCTTTTGACTTAAACTATATTAGAATAAATTTCTTGATTCATCTTTTTAGATCCATCAAACTTTTCTCACTTTAAATGCCTTATACAATTTTACACCTCATACAGTTTCACATCCTTCCACAATATTACTTCATTAAAGTAACAATTTTTACATCTTTTCCTTAATAGTTCCATGCTTTTTAAACACTCTAAGCTTTTATAATACCTTTAATTTTTCCTTAATCTATTGAATTTCTCTCATTTTACTTCCCCTTTTATGGGTTAATTAAGGGTTTGTAACACCTAAGTATCAAAACTCCCTCGACATTTACCACATCTCCTTATATATACAACTTATAATTGTTTTAACTAGCAATTCATATGGCTTATCCTTTTTAACTGTGTATTTTCTTTTTTTAGTACATATCATTCATTCCTCAAACACCCTCACATCTATAGTACTTTTCTCATTTCTTTCATAAACTAGTCTAATCTAGGTTTAAGGATATCACCTTTTTTTCCCTTGATCCCATTCATCTCAACTCACTATATCCATCATCTTATTTTCTCAAATACCCTCTCATAACTCAGCACTATGGTATAATTCTTCCAAGTCCCTTCGTATCAAGGTTTAATGTATGTCATGTGCAATCTACAACTATGCATGTATGATGATAAATGCAATATAGATGCAATAACATAAATATGCAAAGTCTTAATGTGTAGATAATGACAAATAATGCATAACTTAGCCTTAATGTCACATGAATCATCAAAAAAGGGAATAGCCCTCATCCTTAGGGACATTGGCAAGTATCTTAAGAGTTTTAATTCCTTTAACCTTCATAGCACTTTCTTAATTTTTACTTTACTCATTTTCCACATGAACATCTTATGCATTTCCACATTTAATTTAATGTATCAAGTGTTGTCTTAAAGGTTCTTTACCCTGTTTGGTCATTCCTTATTCTCTTATATGCTTCATAGTGTTAGTCATCAATATATCACATAAATTACCCAATTATATTGTAGTCATTTATCACTACCATTCACTTAGAATGCCTCTATCCTCACTATTAAGTTTTTTTGTTATAACATAATCCTCTTTCACATACATATGCCCTTTTAATTACTAGGTTTTGATTGTTTTCCTTATTTATCACCTAGATGCCTTCAATTTATTAGTTACTATACTATTAAATTTTCTTCACTTGGATCTCTTATTATGAGAGACTACGTAACACCCCCTACCTAGTTCTTTATAAACCTAAGTAGAAGACGTTACTTCTCAGCATTACTTCTCGACAAGTCACCTATCCTAGGATTTCTCTAAGCCACTCTTCATTTAACCCTTACTCTGTCACTTTTTATTCAGCAATACCAAGCTTATATGTTATTTTAATCATTTCTCTATTTTAAACTGATCATATGTCGTATGTGATTTAATTTGTACAAAAATCACAATTCATTATTGCTGTCTATAAGTTATAGATCCTTCAATTAAACATTTACTAGTAATACAGCTCAATATTTATCCTATAATACCCATTTGACCTATAATGACATGCATGAGTGCCTCTACATGCCATATACATACCGTCATAATAGAAAGCTCTTACTTAGATAGCCTTCGGTACACTATTGATCACTTTACACTACTAGTCAGCTTTACCTTACTTACGCACCGGATAGCCAATACATTAAGTATACACTTAGTGGTGGATTTAGTGAAACATGCATTATACCATGATGTCATACAATACACACACAAGCATGCATTTACTATATATCTTATAATAGTATTATTTCTTTACTATTCCTTAGACATTCCAACCTTTCATAAATATACATATATTTTATTTATATATTTTGGTGCCCTCAGTAATTAATTCACTTATAAATACATTATCATTAATAATACTATGTGTAACTTTGACAACTGATTTCCATAATTACTATCTCTATTACTATCTTCATATTCTTTGGTTATCAGTTTATCTATTTCTTAAATATTTTTATTTGAATGAGTCAATTAGTTGTTCTAGTCACTATTCAATTGACTATATTCTCACAATATC
>CANXYI011788838.1:0-18740 GCA_948208565.1 Hura crepitans
TAACTTAATCCTTTGATCAGTAAGAAAAACATGATCATGTCCTAGAAGTCACTATTCACAACCCTCGTTGTCACTATTCATAATGTTGGGATTTTTTGGTATTGCAACATATCAATCCAACATAAAGAAGAGATATCATACAAGATTAAGAACTTTCATGCATGCTTTAGTTACATTATAAAGTTAATTAAAAGGGTTTGGAAGCTTAGGTACAAAAACATTTCTAGCCCCAGTCCCTTAATACATGTATGATTGCCTCTTAATATGTACATTACATAATAACTTAAAGAACAACAAAATACAAAAAATCATTCTTTGCTCATTCTGCACTTCTAATATTGAGACTGTAGCTTTAATCAATTCTCTTACCTATGCATCAAAAATAACAATTTGCTAAACTATATCCTTAGTGTTGTAATCATCATAATATATGTAACATGCATTCACCTATTCATCCATGCAAACACTTATCCATTATAACATGAACTTAATCAATTGTAACATATAAAAAGTTTATACATACATATGAATACACATACATTAATAGAATCATGATCACATTGCATGCATATACTCTATTTTAATATTCTTATATCATGTATAGTGATGTCATGCATTACATGTATGGCAATATAGCAAAATTCACCATACTCACAGACATATGCATTATTAGTCAAAAGAGTAGCCTAGCTTACATCATATCTAGATTAATAATCATTAATCTTTTCTTATTTAAATATTTAAATCCAATTACTTAGTTTATTCACCCATACTTAAGAGATAACTACCCAAAAATAGATAATGAGACTCTCTATAGTAACATAAGTTGTATATGTGTATAGTGGAACCTAATGACCTATATAACCACTGTACTAGCCTAGGTATGTGTAGTTGCTTGTCTGAACTTAAATGACCACTACAATAGCCTAAGTATACATACTAGCCTCTTTAGATCTATCCGACTATTATACCACCCTAATCTTTATTTAATATCTGAATTTACATGTAGTGGCCCAATCAAACCTACATTTGCGACATCAGCTTAGGTATTTGATGTGGCTTCCTTGAGAGCTATATGATTGCTACACAAGCCTAGGGGCACAATGGCCCCTAGCTATTGCTAATCTATCCCTTTTTGATAGGTCAACCTATCCAATTTAGGTTACCTAATTATATGGGCTCATTAATATATTTGTTCATGTTTCACAATCTTAAGTAGATTTTAACTAAACTTTAATCTTTATGTCTTAATCTCATAATCTTAGTGTAATGTATGCCACTTTTTAGTCCTCTATTATGAATTAAGCATTTTTTATGTTCTAAGTATCTGTATGCCTTTACTTCCATAATCACATCATTTATCATACCATATCAAAAAGTTCATCACAATAGGCCTTTTTTTTTCATTACACCTAAGAATAACACAAGATAGAACTCATTAATGCATCTGTATGAAATTGTGTATCTAATTGCACTTTATTACTTCTAATGATTATATTTGTCCTACTTTGTCATAGTTAAAGCTTAATTAATATAACTTGCCTCCTCATGACTTACCTTTTAGCCACACTACTATTTCATAGCCCAAAAGTAACATATTAGCTCATATGTCATCATACCATTATTGTAGCTTATTCATAAATCTCATAAATCATTGACTTTACATGTAACTTAAATAATTCCACTAAATATACATATATACATATTATTATGTTCTCATACATATTTAAACCACATTACTATTACAACTAAATTCTGAAGTAGGTTATACTTAACATATCAGAACTTAACTCAACATATCATAAGTCATCATCTAAGATAATCCAAGTTTGTGTAATTATCCCATCAAAGCATTTAACCATAACAAAAACTAAACAATAACTTTCCTTTTTGTGCTCCAATTAACAACATAACATTCACATACATGCTTCATCATTTATGCATACATATAGACACTCACATCTCACATTTGATCACATTATCAACACACACACAACAACACTCCATTCCTCTAAAACATTGAACCTTCTAGAACATAATTACTTCATCATTTGTACTACATTACTCTCATTTATATACATATGTATAAAACTTTTAAGCCATAACAACTCAACATCCATCTCATATCAATTTTGGCCATATCAATTTAAACATGTTACATCCTCTAATTAACATCATTGACACACAATTCACATATATTACAATCACACAACACCATTTGACACTAATTTACACTACTTACATGCACATACATATAGCCATATCACACATATACTTGTTTTATATTATGGATCCATGCACACACATATTAAGATGATTGCACTTATTAAAATGAGTCTAAAATCATTCCCAATGCTAGCTTACACATTCTCATTCCCTTTATCTTTTCTTTGGTCCACTTTATTTACATAACATATTACATACCACTTGTAAAAATCCAGATAAATTTAGATAACCATCAAAACTCAAATCTAACTTTACAAACATATTCTTGGGAACCTATAAGCTCTAAAAAAAATAAGATAACTCAAAGAAAATCACCCAATGATTTTTGAGTCACTATTCATCATCCTCTCTAAATGGAAAAATATCCAAATAAAACTTTCATTTCTTGAAATAGATATATAATTAAGCTTTTAAGGGTTGTAATTGTGTTTTTATGCTTAGATTGAAAAAGGAAGTAAAAGAAATAAAGGAGAGAAAAAGGTATAGTCATCAATTAGAGGGAGATAAAGGAGAAGTATTATTCAATGATTGACCATTTTATTGAAGACTTTAACCCTTTTATATGGTTTTTAAATCTAAGGGCCATAAAATCCCCATCTAATCCAATGGCTCACATAATTCTTTCTTTAATCTATTCTTTAAATAAAATTCTTCCTTTCAATTCAAGCCTTATTTAAACTTCTAATCATCCTAATAAATTGCTTAAATCTTACATAAAAGCCTAAAAAAACCTTGCTAGAAAAAAATAAAAACCAATTAAAACATTGCTTTTTAACTTTTCCCGATTTTTAGAAATTACTTCCTAATGTTTAAAAATATCAATTCCAATTCTAATCGACTATTTGGAATGTTATGTTTTAGGTTGTACTAATCCCAAATTTTTTTGAGCAAAAATTAGTTATTTTATGACTCAGTTAAAATTAGGTTACTATTCACTTTACACAGTCGTAAAAACTTTGCTCTTGTTTTTACCATCATAATGGCTTAATTTCCATTCCAAAATTTGCCTAAATTTATATTATGATTAATATTTCCATTTGATTGTATAATTGTTATTAGGTATCAAGAAATATTATTCACTTCTTAGGAAATACTATTCATAACCCTAGGTTTATCAAGTGTTACATGGGTAAAACCCAAAAGGGAAGAAAGAAAGATATAGGAGAAAGAACTTAACAAAAAAATAAAAGGAAAAAAATAAAAAAAAATGAGAAAGATATGGGATAGTGGTAAGGAACCAAGATCGGTGAAGGAGCTCATAGGCAAAATAGGTTGCCACCATGGCAAATCGCATGACTGCAAGCTTCCGAGCACAACTAAATTTCTATTGCATCATGAGCAGTGATGAATGGTGGTGGTCATATAGTGTAATAAAAGCTAGATGTTGAAATAATGGCACTGATTTACCTCTCTGCTATTAGATGAACTCAATTTTAATTGTGTTTTGAAGGATTATTTCTATGTTGTAGTTGAGAAAATTAAGAGCAAAAGTGATCTTGTGAGATAGAAGGGATTAGTCATATATAGATGGCCATAGTAAGGCATTTTTGTTAGTTGTATGCCCTAAAGCATTTGTATGATATGTATGTAAAATGCTAATTTATTAATGAAAAGGGCATTTTTCTTATTACTTAGTGCTTATATATATTTCTTCTATATTTGCTTCCCATGACTTAAACCATGTAATAAGGTCCCTAGTATATAATCATAGTGCATAAGAAATCATGAAGAGTTTTTGATGTGAGATTTATATTGCATGCATTTGTGATAATACCAAAAATATCCCTAGTTATAATATTAACTAGATGGGCATTATTAATATGGATAGACTAGCACATGCTATACTTCTTGACTAGGTTAAGCAGTACTTGCTACAAGCTATAAGCATGGTGATGCTTGGAGTTAACATATTAATCTTGCTTGGGAAGCTAGTTCATTAGAGATCCAACGTGATATCTTCATATGACACTCTTTACTCGATTTGGATGCCAGCTAGTCATCATAATCAACTAAGGAATTCACACATCACATGTTGTTCGAAGATTATTATATGACATCTCAAACATAAGCTTTATTTTGTTATTGTTAATAAAGTGTTTTATTTACAAAAATATAGTTTAATAAAAAAATTTTGCATTATGTTACAATTCAAATTTGAGAATCTATATGCCAAAAATTCGGTAGCTTAATGGTTGTACCGAGCAACTATCCCAAACTTCAATGGCAACCTACACTATAAAAGCACTTTTATATCATTTTCAATCCAAAACACATTATTATGATCCTCTAGTCACCCCAGCAGATCATATCTCAAAATTCCCTTCAATAACAATAGGAAGAGATATCATACCAATCAAAACCAAGATACATCATTTTATATTTGAAACATATGTTTGAAACATTTATTTACATTTACATTACAAATTTTAGGCCCATTTCCTAAAAGAACATGTCAAGAGTGCCTTTGTTACTATTACATCACATAATTTACAAAACAAAAACAATACCAAAAGAAAAGTCTTCTTTTAATATCCTTGTAGTTTTGAGACTCCTACTTATCTGCTCTTTGCACCTACGCATAGTGAACACCCAATATGCCAAGCAAAAGCTTAGTAGTGTAATCAAGGTAATCATTGAATAATTTAATTTCACACATACATATGTTCATGTATACAAAGTATACATAATCAAATAATCTCATGCCATGTGCAAACTAGCATCAACATGTGTGTATAAGCATATAAACATGTAAAAACATACATTTAACCATCCATTATCATATTATAGGATGTACAACAGGTTTACCTCAATTTCTAGTATGTCCAAACATTGTTCTTTTAATTAAGCCCATATCTTTGAAAACATCAACCCTACTGGATAAAGGGGACTTGTGGACCACTATAGTCCTAAGAACTATATAAGCCCAGACAAATCAGACTTGAAGGTCAGCTTTGTAAACTGTAGGCCTACTCATCAAACTCGATGGTCAACAAATTCATAGACTTGTAAGTCTACTCATCAGATCTATAAATTAGCTGTACATACTAATAGGTCTACTCATTTATGCTCAAAGGTTATGTAAAGGCACTAAAGTACCACTTACAGCTACTAAACCCCTAGTTAACCAATCAACCTATCTACTCTAGGTTGTTTACTAGTATGGACCATTTATAAATTCTTTTCAATTCCACTATCAATCAGTAGTTTTAGGTACATTTTTATAGATGTCTAGCAAACAAATGACTAAATAGGAAATCATGTTTATTTTGTAGTCATGATCATATGTTGTCAAATATAACCACATCACATAATTATGATGTAAGGTCTCGTAAACATGTTACATATCATGTTATTACAAATTAGTGGTGTTAAATATTATCAAACACCTATCTAAAACATCATTTATTTTCCACATGCTTCAAATGCCAATATGAACATTTGCATCATACAACATGTGATCAGGCAATAACATATCATATTTTCATACTACATAGCACCACGACACCATAAACCAACCAACTCATCAAGTTTGAGTAAAATGCCATTGATACACAACACATACACCATTTGGCCATAATGTATTGCACACACTCCCAAGTTCATTCGACCACTAAAATAACACAATTTCATGCTTATATGAATCCATAATATCGATACATAACAACACATATCATAACATAATCATATGACATAAACATACACAATTTCATTAGTGTTTTAAACTAATAACATTAATTTCTTCAATTACACTTATAAATAAGCTGCACAACACTCGAGAAGCTTGTGTCACACTTTTTCCTTACCCTTATCCTTCTATTTCTCACTTAAATCTACATATATAAACCATAATTATTCAAAAATTCATAAAAAAACAATATAACTCAAAAATGAATTTTGACTTTTGCAGTAGATTTTTTAATTCCTAAAGATCACTACAAAAATATTGGGAGTTAGAAAATACTTACTAATAACAACCCTTGAAACTATTCACTCAAGTGTTAAAACTTTCAAAACTCTCATTTTTCCTCGATTCTCACACTAAAATGCACATTACGGGGCCATAAAGGCTTGAATTTTTAGTTCAATTAGGCTAAAATTGAAGAAATCAAAAGGAAAAATGAGGGAAGGACTAGCCATGGTGGAGCATAAGGAGAAGAAGAAGAAGAAGAAGAAAAAGAATAATAGAAAATTTGACTTTCTTTTACCCTTTTTTTACTTTTTGAAAAAAAAGAAGGCATTTTTCCCCTAAAATCCATAAAAATTCATCTGTAAGCCTGAAAGTTATTTAAATGAATTCAAAAGTTCACAATTATCATACTCCATATATCTAAAAAAATAGCTCAAAAATTGAGAAAATTCGATTAAAATTAGAGCTTTTAATGTTATGCGATTCTGAAAAAATACTTCTCAATCTCAAAAAATTTTGATTCCAATTCAGTTGAAATAGTTATAATTTTTTAGTATAAGATTGTACTAATCTTCAGTCCATTTGAGGAAAAACAAAATATTTTTTTATTCAACTTTAACTAAGGCACTATTCATAGGACACTGTCGTGAAAACTTTGACCTTACTTTTAAGCATCTTAAAGACTTCATTTTTGCTTTAAAATTTACCCAAAATTATATTATAATTTATACTTCTATATGGTAGTGTCAGTACATCCTAGCTCTTTGGATTATTGTACACAACTTTTTATGTATTAATTATAAATTTGGGATTTTTTGGTGCGTAACATTGCTCCCTCTTTAAAAGAAATGTTGTCCTCGACATTACTCGATCCAAATAATTGAGTAAACTACTATCTTATCTAGTCTTCTCTTTCCTATGTAGCTTTTTATATGCCGTGATGCTTCCATAAGACCTTCACAAATGGCACAATATAATTTCTTAGCTCTTTGGCCTCTCATGTTAGAATAGTTACTGGTTTTGTTTCATATGTCAAATTTTATTGCACATTAACTTCCTTGATTGATAGAACATGGGAAAGATTTGATCTATATGTTCTTAACATAGACACATGAAAGATATCATGTATCTACTGTAACTCTAAAGGCAAAGCTAGTTTGTAGGCTAATCACTCTACACGTTCAATTACTTTATATGGACCAATAAACCTTGGACTCAACATTCCTTTCTTTCCAAATCTCAAAATCTTCTTCCATGGTGAAATTTTTAGGAAAATTCTATCCTTAATTTCATATTAGATATGCCTTCTCCTTAAATCTGCATATGATTTTTGCCTATTAGAAGTAGCCTTCAGACTATTCTTGATAATCTTAACTTATTCCTTTTCATCTTGGATTAGATCTGGCCCTATCAATTTTACCTCGCTCACTTCATTCCAGCAAAGAGGTGTTTTGTATTTCCTCACATATAGTGCTTCATAAAGAGCCATTCTCATATTCGTCTGGTAGCTATTATTACATGCAAATTCTGATAATGATAGGTATCAATCCCAGCTTCCCTTGAACTTAATAACATAACTCTGCAGCATATCTTCTAAAACTTGAATGAGTCTTTCTGACTATCTATCAGTTTGTGGATGAAAAGCTATAGTAAAACACAATCGAGTACCTAAGGTATTATTTATTCTTTTCCAAAACCTCAATGTAAGCCTAGGGTCTTAGTCTATCATAATAGATGATGGTAATCCATGTCATCACACAATCCCATCGATATACAGCTCAACAAGTTTATCCAATGAATAATCTATCCTGACATGTATAAAATGTGCAGAATTTGTCAGTCGATCTATAATCACCCACATTATGTCACATCTATTTCTCGTCATGGGCAAACCAATAATGAAATCTATTATGACCTTGTCCTATTTCCATTCTAGAATTGCTATAGGATAAAGCAACCCAGATGAAACCTAGTGCTCTGCATTTACCTAATGACAAGTAAAGCATCTAGTCATATGCTTGGACATATATCATTGCATGCCCAGCCACCAATAAGAAGTGTTCAAATCTTGATAAATCTTATTACTACTAGGATGCAAAGTACATGGTGCATTGTAAGCTTTTTACAAAATCTGCTTCATCAATTCTTCCATATCTAGCATACATATCCTGTCATGATAATATAAATAACCATCATTCTTGATTTCATAATCAGAAGTATTCCACCTCTTGGTTCGAACTTATCACACTCATGAGCCAATTATCATCCTTCTAGGTATCTTTTAATTGCTGAAGTAAGCTAGGCTTCACTTGTAACTCAACTAAAAGAATACTATCATCAAAGAGTTTTGACTTAAAATTTATGGCCCTTATAATTGATATGAACTTTCTAGTAAGAGCATCAGTTACCACATTAGCTTTTCCTAGATGATAATAAATCAGGCAATCATAATCCATGATCAATTCCATCTAGCATCTTTATCTTAAATTTAGTTCCTTCTATGTAGAAAGATACTTCAGACTCTTGTGATCTATGTACACATAATATTTCTCTCCATAGAGATAATGTCTCCATATCTTTAATGAAAACACTATAGCTACTAACTCAAAATCATATGTCGAATAGTTCTTCTCATAAAGCTTAAGCTGCCTAGATGTATATGCCATAACTTTACCCTCTTGCCTAAGTACATAGTTAAAGCAAAAAAAGATGCATCACTATAAATCGTGAAACCCTTTCTAGATATTAGTTGTACAAGAATTGGAGCTTCGGTTAACATACTCTTCAACTTGTCAAAGCTTGCTTAACACTTATCATCCCTTGTGAACTTAACATTCTTTCTCAATAGACATGTCATCAGTCTCAAAATAATTGAAAATCCCTTGACAAAACATCTATAATATCTAGTTAGACCTAGGAAACTCTTGATCTGTATGGTGTTTCTAAGTGGCTTCCACTCTATCACTTTTGTAATTTTACTCGAATCAACTTTTACGCCCTAAGCTGATGTTATGTGTCCTAGGAAAGACACTTCACTTAACCAAAATTCACACTTGCTAAGCTTGGCATAGAACTTTTCATCTTAGAGAATCTAGAGAACTATCCTTAAGTGCTATTCATGCTCTTCTCTACTTTTATAATAAACCAGGACATCATTTATGAAAGCCACCATAAATTGATTGAGATATGGTCAAAAGACCTTATTCATAAGGTCTACAAAAGCTGTAAGAGCTTTAGTAAGCCCAAATGGCATTACCAAAAACTTATAATGGCCATATCTAGTTTTGAAAGCAATCTTAGCCATATCTACCTCTTTAACTCTTAATTGATGATAATCTGACCTTAGATCAATCTTTGAAAACACTCATGTTCCTCTGATTTGATCAAACAAATCATCTATTCAAGGTAAAGTCTACTTGTTCTTGATGGTCACTTTGTTAAGTTGCCTATAGTTAACACATAAATGTAAGGAACTATCTTTTATCTTAGCAAACAAAATTGGTGCTCCCCATAGTAATACACTCAATCGTATGAAACCCTTATCAACTAACTCTTGTAGTAGGATCTTTAGCTCTTTTAATTCTACAAGTTCTATCTGGTAAGGTGCTATCAATACCAATGCAGTGCCAGGTAAAATTTTGATGTCGAACTCAAGCTCTCATTTAGGAGGCAAACCCGTTAGCTATGCTGGAAAAACATCATTATACTTTGACACCACTAGTATACTACTAACCATATATTCTACCTTTATAGCATTATACACATGTGCTAGAAAAGCTTGACAACCCTTTCTGATTAATTTGGTAGTTGCCATCACTGATATGACATTAAAGAGAAAATTCAACCTTTCTCCCACAACTATAATATCTGTCCTATCATCAGATTTAAGAGAAATCCTCTTTTATCTATATTCCATCAATGCTTAATCCTTAGACAACCAATCCATTCCTAAGATCAAGTCAAACTCATAAAAGGGTAACTCTATAAGATTTGCTACAACCTTGTGCCCTTGCACTTTCAAAGGGTACTCTTTGTAAATCTTATTAACTATAACATGGTATACAATAGGATTATTTAGCATAATCCCTATATCCAACATTTCTAAATCTAACCCCTTATTCTATGCTCGTGTTGTGCATATTTATGAATGTGTAGACCTTGGGTCAATTAATGCTAATACAAGAGAGTCAAAGAGAAAGAAGGTACCAGTGATCACATTAAGGGAGTCGACCTCCACTCCTGCTCTTAAGGCATACTATCTCATAGGCACCCAAGGCTCTATATAGCTATCCTCCTTACCCTTCTAGGTACCCTCAAACTTCTCTCTCCTATCCCCTTTCAAAATACTTACATCTTTCAATCTCATTGGATACCAAATCTTTTTCATAATGACTCAACATAGCGAAATCTTTCTCATACTCATCAATTGGCTTATTACCCTATTTTAGGTCCATAAACTCTTATCTTATATCATCCAGGTTGTTTTTAGGGATGTATTTCTTACAAAACTACTCCAAAAGGAAATCCTATGTCTAATTTGCCTCTACCATATACTCCGTTAAGGTATCTACCGCTAGTAAGCCTCCTTTTGTAGAAAAGAAGTTTCACAAATAAAATTCTCCTCTAGTGTACATCTCATATGTTTCATGATCATCTTAGTTTTGTTTAACCAATACTCAGCTTACTCAGCTCCAGCCATTTTCTCACCCTTAAAGTCTTTGGCTCACATCCTTTTAATCATCTCAAGATATGTTTTCTAGAGAGCTAAAGGTACTGGTGATATAGGAAGAGGTACTAGTGGTGGAGGAGAGGGTATTGGTGGTATTGGTTTTGGTGGAGGTGGAGCTACTACTACTACTTGTCTTATCATGTCCCTCATCTCCCTTAAAAAATCTAATAAAACTTACACTAATGAAGATGATTTCCTAGCACAATTTAGAGACATAAACTCACTACTAGTAGCATCTCTACTTAATACTTGTGGAGTATAGCTCTCTATTCTTTCCTTATCTCGTAGAGCAGATGACCTCATACTTATCTATAGGCACAAAGAACATATCCAAGTTTTAGTATCATGAAAATTATGTGATGTATAAACAAACCTAAAGTGATCTAGCATTATTCTTTTACACTTAGAAACACCTAAACTGTGCTCTGATACCACTTATTGTTACACTCCTTACCCGATCTAGATGTTGGTCGGTTCATGAACCTGACTAAGGAATGCACACATCACATGTTATCTAAATCTCATTACATGACATCTCAAACTTAAGATTTTATTATGTTATTGTTAATAAAGCATTTCATTTACAAAAATATAATTTAATAAAAAAAATTTTATGTTACATTACAATTCAAATTTGAGAATTTGCATGTCAAAAATTTGGTAGCATAATGGCTATACCAAGGCATTATCCCAAACTTAAATGGTAACCTATAGTGTAAAAGCACTTTTATATCATTTTCACTCTCAAACATACTACTATGATCATCTAATCACTCTAGTAGATCATATCTCAAAATTCTCTTCCATAACAATAGGAAGAGATATCATACTAGTCAAAATCATGATACATCATTTTGTATCTGAAACATATGTTTAAAACATCTATTTACATTTACGTTACAAATTTTAGGCCCATTACCCAAAAGAAGAAGTCAAAAGTGCCTTTACTACTATTATATCACTTAATTTACATAACATAAACAATATCAAATTAAGAGTCTTCTTCTAATATCCTTGCAGTTCCAAGACTCCTATTGATCTGCCCTTTATACCTATGCATCATGAACACCTGATATGCTAAGCAAAAGCTTAGTGGTGTGATCAAAGCAATCAATGTATAATTCAATTTCACACATACATATGTTCATGTCTACAAGATATACATAATCAAATAATCTCATGCCATGTGCAAACTAGCATTGACATGTGTGTAGAAGCACATAAACATGGAAAACTATACATTTCATGATTTACCATCATATCATATGATGTATAGTGGGTTTGGCTCAATTTTAAATATGTCTCGACATTATTCCTTTAATTTAGCCCATATCTATGAAAACATCAACCCTACTAGATAACGGGGACTTATGGACCACTATAGTCTTAAGGACTACATAAGCCTAAACATATTAGACTTAAAGGTCAACTCCATAAATCATAGGCCTACACATTAGGCTTAAAGGTTAGTAAATCTGCAGACTCATAACTTTACTAATCAGATCTATAGATTAGCTCCACATACTAATAGGTCTACTCATCTATGCCTGAAAGTCATGTAAAGGCTTCGGAGTACCACTCTAAGCTGCTAAACCCCTAGTTAACCAATCAACCTATCCACTCTAGGTTATTTACTAGTGTGGACAATTTACCAATTGCTTTTAATTCCATCATAATCAATAGTTTTAAGTATATTTCATATATGTTTAGCCAATAAATTACAAAATGTGAAATCATGTTTATTTTGTAGTCATGATCGTATGTTGTCAAACATAACCACATCACGCAATTATGACGTAAGGTCTCATAAACATGTTATGTATCATGTTATTACAAATTAGTGGTATTGAATATTGTCAACCACCCATCTAAAACATCATTTATTTTCCACATGCTTCATATGTGAATATGACCATTTACGTTATATAACATGTGATCAGGCAATAGCACATCATATTTCCATATTAAATAGCACCACCTCATCATAAACCAACCAAATCATCAAGTTTAAGCAAAATGCCATTAATACACAACACATACACCATTTAGCCATAATGTATTGCGCACACTTCCAGGTCTATTTGAGCACTAAAATAACACAATTTCATGCTTATTGATCCCACAACATCAATACATAACAACACATATAATAATGACACAAACATACACATTTTCATTAGGGTTTTAAACTAATAACATTAATTTCTTTGATTACACTTACAAATAAGTGGCATGATACCTGAAAAGCTCATGTCACACCTTTTCCTTACCCTTGTCCTTTAGCATGTCACTCGAATCTGCATATATAAACTATAATTATTAAAAAATTCATAAAAAAATAATATAACTCAATACTAAATTCTGAATTTTGCAGCAGACTTTCTAATGCCCAAAGATCACTATAAAAATATTAGGAGTTAGAAAAGCTTACCAAAAACCATCGTTGACACTATTCACTCAAGTGTCAAAACTTTCAAAACTCTTGATTTTTCTCGATTCTCATGCCAAAATACATGTTACAAGATCATAAATGCTTGAATTTTTTATTCAATAGGATAAAATTAGGCTAAAATTGAAGAAATCAAAAAAAGAAATCATGGAAGGACTAGCCATGGTGTTGGTGCAAGGAAAAGAAGATAAAGAAAAAGAAAAATAGAAAATTTGACTTTTTTTAACCTTTTTTATACTTTATGAAAGAAATAAGGCATTCCCCTCCCCCTCCCCCCCCCTTAAAATCCATAAAAATTCATCTATAAGCCCAAAATTTATACAACTGGTTCAAAAATTCACACTCATCATAATCTACATGTCAAAAAAATTAGCTCAAAACTTGAGAAAATATGATTAAAATCATAACTTTTAATGTTATGCAATTCCTAAAAAATACTTCCCAGGCTCAAAAAATTTAGATTCTAGTTCCAATAAACTAGTTAGAATTTTTGAGTACTCAGTTGTAATAATCTTGAGTCCATTTGGCCAAAAACAAAATATTATTTTATTCTACTTTAACTAAGGCACTATTCATAAGACATTACTATGAAAATATTGACCTTACTTTAAAGCAACTTAAAGACTTCATTTTCGCTTTAAATTTTGCCCAAAATTATATTATAATTTATACTTCCATATGGCAGTGTCAATATATCCTAGCTCTCTGGATTATAGTACACAACCCAATATGTATTAATTATAAATTTTCAATTTTTCCAGCCATTACACTTCACATGGATAATTAATCTATGTTAATGAAAGCATCTTATCATAACAATGGTGTATGTATACTTTTAATAAGAAGTATAAATAGCTAATAGATTAGGTATATCATGAAATACTTAAAGATAGGGTAGTGATCAATGGAGGATTCACTACCCTAGATTATAAAGTGGGGAGTTTATCTCACTATTCTAGTAATGATCTTTATTTGGGAGATTTTGGCAAAAGTGAAGTGCAAGTGTGAATAGGATTCATAGGGGCATTTTTGGAATGAAGAAAAATTTTCTAGATTTAACATATTCAATCCTTAATTATACATACTTAATTAAGCATTGAGTTGACAAAAGTTCATACTAAAACCTGAATGAGATAACGGATGGTGAAAAGAGTTTATTACATAGTAACTGTGTACGGAAGTGTTAAGTTAAACCACTTTACTTTTTGACACTTTAGTAGTTGTAATGCGTGGCTAGATGCCTCTCATAACTTGTACATATGTGAATAATTAATTGGTAATTAATTATTATTTAATGAGATTAAACCTTAAGAATCATAGTTAAAGTAGGATTTTTATTCATTATATACTACAATTGTGCTTCAGAAGGCCATAGGGTCACACACATAAAGAATTTGAGATTAGGCTTAATATATTAAATTATATTAAGTAAATTAATGGCATGAGATGTCATCATAATTTGGAGAAGTAAGAAAGAAAAATTAAATTGGGCTTAAACTCTAATTCAATGAATTTGGCCTAAAATAGGGCTATATACATTGGGGCCTTGAAGGCTAAGTTGGGGATTTAATTGGGATCCAATTATGGCCAAATTTTTCATTGAAAAAAAGGCCATAAAAGAGATCTATAGCTGATTTAAATTGGGGCAAAAAATGGCTTCAATTACTTATGCAAAGATGAGCTAAAAACCTAACATAGAAGCACATTGGATGGGCTCTACATAGGGTTAATTAAATGGCCCATTTCATGGGCCCATTTAAACCCAAATGGTGCCAAATTTTAATGGGATTAATATCTAACCTAGTGCATCTAGAAGGCTACATATATTCCTAAAAAATTAGCCATTACATATGAAAAAGACCCCTCTCTATTAAAAAATGATTTTTATCGCGGAACAATTTTCTTCTTCATTCTTCTTCTCCAAACACAAAAATGCCTTACTAGCCTCTAGGTTTTAGGTAATTTTACATCCCATAATTCTTATGTGAATACCTTAAAGGTTTTCTCGGTGAGGATTAGACAACTTGATTTAGAGAGAACAAGAATTCAATATGTCTTTGGTTGAGATGGTATAAAATTCTAATTATAGTTTTTAATTTAATTCTGTATTTCAATTCTTCCAATGGCCTTTTTTCCTTTGTTTGGTATCTATGGTGTTTTACATTCTACTTTGCATGATCTGTGACACCAACATTGATATCAGAGCTAGGTTCTACTAAAAGAATTGAAATAGTTAGATAAATAATTATAATATATATGTATAATTGGCCGAAAAATACATATAATGGCTCAATGATTTTTATTTTTTAATTCTGGTCATATTAATATTATTAATGATGATTATATGTGAATAAAAATCTAGTCTTAGTTGTTTTCAAAAAAATAAAATTGAATTATGAAATGAAAAAGAACTAGTTTACTCGTACGATGGTTTTGGATTCATATTATGTTCATAGTTGTGTTTGTTTGATCTAATTTCAATTAATTTGTAATGTAATATGATGGATTATGAATTGAAATGTTTATTTTAATTCTAGACTCCATGAACATTTGAATTAATTTGAAGAAATTAGAAAATAAATTGAAGACAATTCAATATTTGTGATAGTTATGGAATTAGAATTTTTTAAATTATTATTATTCAATTTTAATTTATTTTTTAATGATTCTACAATTGTTTCTTCATAAATATTAGATATTTATGATGTTAATTAAATATTTTAATTGGTAAAAGTATTTCAAAAATGAATTGGATTCCTAAACTTTCTTGATTGCCAAGATTGTACACGATTTTTGCATATTATAATCATGATTTTTTTCAAATGAATTTGTAATGACTTGAACGACTTAAGGAGAAAATTTTATTTGATAAAAACCATTATTGCAGATCCAAAAAGGTTCCAATGAATTCTGGAATTGGTCCAAAGTGGTTCAGATCAATTTCAGAATTTGAGTAACAAATAGTTTCACGGTTCGATTAGAATTCGATTTCTAATGAACTACAACTTAAAGTATTTTAGTTCAATTAAAATTATAATTGGATTGGAATTTTTATTCTCTAGAAATATGTGATAATTATAATCTCAACTTAATTTGATTAAATTAAAATTTTAAAAAAACTAGTTGGATAAAGATAAGACGACTTTTATCATGATGAGTTTGAATTTAACTTGAAATAGGATTCCTAGTGGAATTTGGACTCTAATATTTTATTTAAATTAGAATTATAATTAGATTAGAATTTTTACTTTAATTTTAAAACATTAAATTTATCCTAATTTGATTATATAAAAGTTGTTTTAGTTGGATATGGATAAAAGTCCTAATCTTGATCGATAACAATTTTTTTGAATTGAATTACAAACTATGAGACTTCTAGTTGATTTAGAATTCTAATTAAATTAGAATTTCCAATTAATTAAAAGTTTGACATTATCCTAATCTATTTGGATAAGAGTTATCTCATTTGCCATAAATAACGTTAAGGATAAGGATAAGAATCCAAAACTTAATCGATCTTCAAAAATTTGTTTGGAATTTTATTTCAATTCAAATTTTCTTGTAATTATGTAAATGGATTAGACTTCTAATGGGATTAGAATTCTAATAAAAGTGGAATAGATGCAATTTAGTTATCTAATAAGATTAAAATAATTAAATTACATATTTAATATTGATCAAAATTCCACTATTATAAGAATGCATAATCAATTGACTGAGATAAATTAACCAAACTAGTTTTATAAGAGTTAAAACATTAGTTAAATAATGTAATTATTATATTCGACAAAAAATGCATTAGAATATATGATTAAGAGTGTATGTTTAAGAAGATGTCTAGTTATAGCCTATGACTAATTGGATTGATCATATGCATGGAATATTTTTTCTTGGTAAATTGGGTTTACGTGTCCGGCCATTGTCTCTAAATCTATTGTATTTCTCCTTTCATTTAACTTCCTTTGAATGTGACTCAAGGTTTTCTTTATAAAGAACTTATGTAATTAAATTACATAGGATTTTAATAAGAAGGAGAAATTGTAATGAGCAAAGGATAAAAAGGCTAAAGTAATGAGGACCAATGAAGAAATAGTTATAATAGTTTTCAATTATTTCTTATTAGATTTCTAATTCATGCATTACTACTCAGTGTCTAGGCTAAATTGATTTCTTTTAGCCCAAAGAAACTAATTTAGTAAAAGTTCATAGCTAGGTCATATGTTTAATTAGATTAAATTTCTTTATATGATTTAATTAGATTAAATATGCATATGTATGCCAAAGCATGTCCCAACCATTAATTATGAGACTAAAATGAAAGAAATCCCTTAAAAATATTAAGACTTGCAAGCATTTTGTTAATATAAGTTAAACTAAAGTTCTCTTTAATATTAGGTTGTTAAGTATACACAAGCCTATGCTATATTGGATATGGTTAATTTATATTAATGGGTCTGTTTTAACTAGTTTTGTTAATTTTTTAGGCATACTACATATATGAGATATACATTTACTAAGATTTGGTACCTTAATGATCAGTAGTTGCATTAGATGCAATTGGCATGAGATGCCTACCATCTAGTTATAGGTTAGGCTTATTCGGCATGCCCAAGGTTCGACCTTAACAAAGATGGATACTGACCTACTAGGAAAGCCAATGGGCTTTCTCAAATCAATATTGAGGTATGTTGGTTCACAATAAAACTGTGGAAGTTAAAATATATTTAATTAAAGATGTAAATAAATGCATTCATATACATATTTATGCACTAACATGTCTTTCATTTTTCACATGCAGTATCACATATCATTTTTCATAATAAGTTCTAACATAAACCTACATTTAATACTCAAGGCCAATAAGCTAACTGGCTTAAATTATATTGACTAGCTCTAAAACCTCAAAATAGTTTTGAGGAGGGAAAAGATTGGTTATGTAATTGAAAGGTCGGTTCCCACTATCCCTGTAAATTGTGCTTCTATTGATGAGGAAAAAAATATTTAAAGCATATGAAGAATTTGGATATGGCTACTTGTATCATGCTAGCATTCATGTCTCTTGAGCTTTAAAAATAACATGAGCATATAAATAGTCTAACCATACAGTTTCACATTAAAGAATTATTTAAGGAGCAAAGTAGGACCAAAAGATATGAGATATCTAAGACCTTGTTCCACTCCAAGATGGTTGAGGGAACCTTAACTATACAACACGAGCTGAAGATGAATGAGTACATTAAATAGTTTGTGTAATGCCCATGCTCCGAGGCTCCATAAATAGTGCCTCAGGGTTCGGGAATTGTGCTTGGGTCATTGGGTCACTTGGACGCAAATCGAGGCAATGGTACTAGTCATAAAACTTTCAGGGGCTTTAAGTTAATGAAAAAGTTAGGATTTAAAATTTTAGCAGAACCAATAATTCATTTCAA
>CANXYI011788891.1:0-12347 GCA_948208565.1 Hura crepitans
GGACTAAGCGACATAAAAGCAAGACCATCTTAGTGCTTTATTCTAATTCTTTTAGCTATATACCTATTATGTATTTTTGCTCATTTTGGGTTTGTAATAGATAGTTAATAACTTATTTTACATGTTAAACCCTAACTTCACATTAAAATAGTTTTCTACATAATTAATTAGTGTTTTTTAATAAAATGGATTTGAGTTTTCCTTAATCAAAAGTCACATGAAAAATGTACTCTAATAAGGCCAATCTCCTAAAGATAGGAGTTGGGCAATTACCACTAATTCCTATAGAATTATGGGTAATTGTCAGGTTAAATAAATAACTAATCAATGACCTATTTTTAAGATGTACAAATATGTTTGTTATATTCTTTAAATATCACAATTTACTTCATTTTTATGAAAAGGTGATATGATTCAATTAAACATAATGCATGCTTGATTGATAAGAGATTGATAAACATTATAATATACATGGACAACATATTATAAGGGCATAAATAAGATATGAAATTCTAAACCTTTCTATTACAGAAGATCAGAGGTCCTGGTGTAGAGGCCAGGTGGTGACTCCACTAACCACTCTCATCCCTAGTAAAAATATCATAATCTCTACAATGAATATGTGATTTTAGTATGAAAAAATGAAAATAATATATTTCTTAGATTAGTAAGCATGTGTGTGTTGTGGCTTAATGACTAAATGGAGGTAAGTTATACTCATTCTATCTTTAGATAAGTGTAATATATGATCTTAATGTTAGAAGTGATAAATTAAAGCTTATTAACCTAAAAAAGTGAATATAATAACTAAAATAGCAAATGAGAGAATCTTTAATGAAATGAAAATGTTTATATGCAAATTATGATGTTAGAGTTAAAACTAATGGGATTATAATTAAATGTGCTTATGATGTTGATATGACCAAAATGATATAAATAAATTTATTGAAGTAACGTATGTTATAGAATGGCATGGCTATGTATGAGATTTGTAAATATGTATGTATAGTATGCAAGATGAAGTAATTGGCTTTGAGCATGTATAATTATGGCATAAAAGTCTTAAGGTGGCTAGATGGCCTTATGATGAATAGGTGGATGCCTTGAGTAGTCACAAATTGGATATGTAAAATGCAAAATAAGAATGAGATTGATATGATTATATTGTAACATGTTGTGATATTAATGATGCATGATAGACTATAATACATATATGATGATGAATATGCATATGATGTATGATGAATAACATATATGTGAACAACATGTTAAAAAGAATATTAGTTACCCCCATTTGGTCATTTGTTAGCCAAATGACTTGTAAAACTTATAAAAGCTATTTTAAGTATGTGAAAGCTAATAAATAATAATGATGGCCCATATGATTAGACAACTTAGCATGGATAGGTTGGCTAGTCAACTAGGATGGTAGAAATTTCTAGGGTACTTTGGTGCATATTTAAGCTAGCGTAGCATTCATAAGGTCCAATAGGGCCATTGCATATACCATGGTTGGTGCAACCACCATAAGGTCTAATGAGGCCACTACACATACCTAGGCTCGTGTATCCACTATAAGGTCTAATAGGGCCACTAACATACCTAGACTATTATAATAGCCATAAGGCCTAGTGTATCTAGTATTAGGCATTATCTACTAAATATAGACAAGATAAGGAAATTTAAGAATTTAAAATGATTATGAAGAACTACTTAAGATAATTAATTATAAATAATAAACTGTACATGAGAATAGGAATAATAAAATGGAAAAGTAATTAAATTTGATAATGATAATAAGAATAATTTAATGTTGTTATATACATTTATTGGCCTACAAATGGATTTTATGCATAATAAAACAAAGCATTTGTACTAATGGTACTTATTGTGAGTATATAACCTTGCTTATATGTATATATAGAATTATTGATTCATTACATAGTAGAATTTATGTTACACATGTTTATGTTTAAATAAAGTAATAAGTGGTGAAAATCCTAGGGTTAAATGATAGTTATGATACATGTGATTTTGTAGATGAAACTTTGTATAAAATTGTAACTGATTGCATTCTTAATTCTTTATAATAATGTCACTTAGATAAGCTATATAATTTATAATGAATGTAAATTCCATGTTTAATATAAGCCATACTATATTAGATACACCACTAAGCTGTAAAGCTTAACACATCATTTATTTGTGAAGCAAAAGATTTTGTGGTTATAATGAATTGAAGAATCTATCAGAAGTAAAAGATTATGGTGGTTAAAGAGAAGCCTTTTCAGTTGGATTTATGTACTGTATCTAATGATAAGTTAGAGATGTGCACATACACATATGTATGTTGTATAAAAGGCCATAGGCCTGAATATATGTATTAATAGTCATATATACAGATATTATGTATAGATTAAAGATGGATATTCTTATATGAGTTAAGTATGAATATGTATAGGATATATGATAAGTATATGTAATGGTATGGATGATTTATGTTTGATATGGGAATAATTGTTATACAATGTATTTTGGATGTGACGTTAAGATTACATGTATATAATTTGAGTTAGGATGGATGCTGTGTATGTTATGGATGATCAAAAAGATCATAGAGGATTGTGATATGATATTTAAGAATATAGAAGTGCCTTTTTTATGTAAGTTACTATCCATAGTGGATTTGTGTTACCATTATAGCAATTATGCTGCCGGATTTTGGCACAATAAATCTTGAATATTTTAACCGATTAAGTAATTTTTGCTAAAAATATTGTTATAAGATTTTGTGATTGATATGTTTTGGACAAAGCTTTTGGTAAACCAGATATTAATGTGAATTTGGTTTTGTGCTATCTCTTATTTAGATTCGATGATCGAATTGTGTAAAGGTGTCATAGAACTCGTAATTGCTTAACTTGGCATAAAGCTTCTCATCTCTCAAAGTTTGCAACACAATTTTAAAATGCTACTCATGATCTTCCTTGTTCTTAGAATAAATGAAAATATCATCTATGAAATCCATAGCAAACTAACCTAGATATGGCCTAAAGACTCTATTCATTAGGTCTATGAAAGTCACTAAAGCATTGGTAAGCCTAAATGGTATTACAAAAAACTCATAATACCCATATTTGGTTTGGAATGTTGTCTTTGCTACATCTATTTCCTTAATTTTCAACTGATAATACCCTAATCTCAAATAAATCTTAAAAAAGACACATGCTTTTATGAGTTGATTAAATAGGTAATCAATGCGAGGTAAAAGGATACTTGTCTTAATAGTAACCTTGTTTAGCTGCCTATAATCCACATACAACCTCAAAGAATCATTTTTATTCTTAACAAACAAAACTAGGGCTCCCTAAAATGATACACATTGTCTTACTAACCCTTTATCTAGTAACTCTTGTAATTGTATCTTTAGTTCCTTCAACTCTATAGGAGCCATCCTATATGAAGCTATAGATACTAGTGTAGTGCTAGGTAAAACCTCAATCCCAAATCAAGTTCCCATTTTGTTAGTAATCCGGGTAACTCATCTAAGAACACATTTGTAATGACACCAATAGTATCTGACTCATCTCTTCTTTTATCATGCACATGAGCCAAGTAAGCTATATATCTCTTCCTTATCATCCTTTTAGTTGTCATAGTTGATATGACATTACATTAGAAGTTTGTCCTCTCACCCACAACTATAATCACAAGCCCATATATTGTTCCTACTTAAATCCTTTTCTTTTTGCAACTACCATTGCATGATGCTTCGACAAACAATCCATGGCCAAAATCAAATTAAACACATTGAATGGAAATTCAATGTGATCTACAAAAAAACCTCATGTTCTTAGACTGTTAAAGGACATCTTATAATGCCTAAAAATCCCAGTATTATATATAGTACTTCTTAAGGCATGAATAGTATTTTTAGGAATCAAGTCACACTAAGATAATCGAGAGAGAGTATTAATCATAAAATAATATTGGGTGAAATTAGAAATGAAAATAAAGCCATTAGAGTGATTAAAGATGCAATTAAAAATTTTACATTAGTGTTCTATGAATAGTGACCTAGTTTAAGCCCAATGATAAAATATTCTAGATGTGCTCAAAATGACCCAAAAATAGTACAACTTGAAGGTAAAAAATTCCAAATAGCTCAATGGTACTAAAATTAGAAATTTTAGACATTGATATGTATTATATTTAAATTTATTGAAATAATGATTAATTAATTAGATGAGTTCCCATTGGTTTTTAGGCACAACATTTTAGGTTGCTAAATTAGGACATTCTAGAATTTTTGGTATATAAGGAGGAATTTTTTGAGGCCTTGAAGTTTAAAACAACATTTTTAATGCTTTAAAACTAAAGGGAATTAATCTCAACCATCAGATCACTGTGTGGTGAAATTGTGATCATTGATGGACTTAAAATTTAAAGGGGTTTCACATGTGAATAGTGTAGGAAATCAACCATTTCATCCCCTCTTCCCCCATAGAAGCCCAACACTACCTTTCTCTCTAATCCCATCACATTTTACTTCATTTATTCACCAAATATCAAGTTTAAACTTCAATTTATACATTAAAATTTATCCTTGTCACTCGTAGAGCTTCCATTTGGTGTCAATTTTGTAAGAAAGAGGAGAATCGAGGGAGAAATTATGGTTTGAAGAATTAGGGTTTCAAGCTTTTAAATCTAGATAAGCCCTATTTTAAAGCTCTAATATTTTCCTAGGTAATTAGACATGCTCAACTTAATAATTCTAGCATTATTTTTGAGTTTGGTGTAGTATAGAATTTTCTATGAATTTTTCTAACTTAAACCCTATTATTTTTTTAAAGAAAATGGAGGATAATCAAGGAAAAGGAAAAGAGAAGATTTAAGGTATATTTCAAGAAGCTAATTAATCGCTTTTTAAGTGTATTCGAAAAAATATATGTACACTATTATTTTTTATGCATTTTCAAGAATATGTGCATTATGCCTACTTTATTAGTTTAGGGGTTTGGTGTGACACCACTTACCCGATCTAATCCAAGACCTGAAAAAGAGATGTCACCATGATAACCCTTACCTAATCCACCACTGGATCTAAGTAAGAGATATCATAAGTTCCAAGTTGAACCTTATTCATATGTCACTAATAGAATAATTAAATTTTATATGGAATAAATATGCATTATATATATCATAAATTTTAAATAAGTTACATTCTAACAAAAATCTTGTAGCATAATAGCTACTCAACAATGAAATCAAAATTTTTAAACCTATATAAAATTAGTTCCATAGTCGTTCCATATCCAATACAAATCTCTATATCTTCCTGATCCATCATAGAATTATACTTAATCTTAAACATATAATCCTATTTACATATATTAATATCACTTAGTGTCTTTACTTTGGTTCACATTATATAACCTAACACATTTATACAAAGGTTACAATTATAAACAAATACAGACTAAATTCAATTTCATGTGATTTATACCTTACAACATAAAAAAAGACCTATACATGAGTACTCGACTAACTAAGGCATCCTTACATGTAAGCAAATAAGTCTCTCCAACAATATCTCTTTGGTTTACACAACTGCACATTGAAGCTTCACTTGCTACACCATAGTCAAACCCTATGCATCAAGAAAATTGATACGCTAAGCATATGCTTAGTGGTGTGTTCATTAAAACTTACATATAGACATATAAATCATAACCATGCAATCATGTCATAAGCCTGTAACCTTGTAAGTCCAATATTATTAATACCAATTTAATATCTTAACAATACCTACCAATTAAATCTTTAATTTACCTTAGCACACAAAATTAACATTTATAGATGGATGTATACATAGTAAACAATATGCTATAAATATAAAGGTAGGTATCCTATGATTAAATACATCAATCATATTTAAATAACACATGTTAACCTTATGCTTACCTTAGAAATTTTTATCCCCAAGTAACTCATAATCCCCAATATTATCCTTATTTGCATTTTTCTAGTTACAAGGCTTCTATCATTCTCTATCTCTAAACTAAATTCATATATCATGCACAATCTAGTTATTATTTAGCAATTCTAATTAATATAATTGTTCTTTGCCACTACCTTACATTATTTAATTATCACTTACATTCCATGTGTACCATTTAATTATTAATATTCTAATCCATTTATAAAGTTTTTTCATTTTAATAGCTCTTAACTAGTTAAAACATTGATTTCTCTACATCTTTTAGTTCCTTAGCCTAAACTCAAGAGAACAACTACGAGATAATGGACAACAAGATCAAATTTATGTAGTAGCCCACATTCTAAACCTTGGTAGTTGCACCTACCAAAATCCATCTGATAGTAGGAATCAATTTTAAGGAACCTCCTAATACCAGAATGCCAGGGATCAGCCTTAATAGACCTCCAAAAATGAGGATAGCAAAGATTAACCTATTTTGACCTCCCAATATCCCAAAAATCTAGATAATAGGGATTAACTTTAATGGACCTCTCAATATCCAAAAGTGTGTAGGGTTCACATCTAAAACCTCAATGGTTATACCTACCATATAATAGGTATTGGTTCATAAGAACCAATGCCACTAGCATCTACTAAACTGCCTAGTTAACTAGTCAAACTATCTAATGGGTTTTTTAACTCATATAGGCCATATCACCTTTATTACCGTATTATTATTTAACCTTTTTTGCCTTAAGGATTCATATTTCTTTAGTCTCTATAAACTCATCTTAATATCATGTAGAGTCAATGACTAAAACATAATAATTCCCTTTACTTCAAAATCAGTTTCACAAATCCCTTATGGGATTTAATGAGATCATTAGTTAATAATAGTTCATTCTTAACTTTCAATCTCTCTAGCTCATCATTTCCATATTATGATAGTCATCACTCATTTAGTGGATCATTATTCGTTCATTGATTTTCCTTTGTCTAAATCATACATTTATGCATGTTTAGCCATATAATATAGTAACCCTCTTTATCGAAGTCTAAAATCATTTGTTCAATAAGTCATTACTTTACCTTCCCATTTTTCACATTTATCATGAAATTGTTATTGCATTTTAATTTCATGATATTTACACTAATCAACCAATCATCTATATTAATGAATTTAATATAATTTCATAGATTTAGTTATTTATTTAGTCATATCATGATTGAATAAACTATCATCCATCATTAAATTAGGTCTGTATATCATTTATTTCCTCTAACCCCTTTCACTAAAAGATTTTATACCTTATAAGTTTCTTTTGTCTCTACTTTCCCATTTTCACATGGCCATATACATTCAATTGATTATGTCACATTTGTACTTATATCCCTATCCCCATATTTCTAATCTTCCCAAATTCATCTTTTCTTAGTTTCTCAATTCTAGTATACTCAAAATATGTAATTAAGGGCATGTATACATCAATTGAGGACAATTTCCATTTAAACCATACTTTAGATATTCAACTAAACTATACATATATGTATATAAACCTATATATAAATACACTCATGTAGAGCTATGCATGCAATCATGCACTCTAACATATGTAAGTACATAGCTTCTCTTAACATTATAAACAAGTAAACTACACTTACTAATACCTTACTTTCCACTACAAATCTTGTCTTTGCACTTATTAACTCTTTATTTATCAATCTTAACTATATAATATAGCTAAATTATTAGCATAACTTTATATACTAATTAGTCATATGTAAACAACATATACCATTAACTAACCCCTCATACCATTGAGCTTATATAAATATAACACCTTAAGAAGGTTTATTCTATTATAACAATCATCTAAGCTAACTATATACAAAAACCCATAGGTAGTTTACCATTTAGCCTTATAGACATCTTTCCATATCTAGTCTCTCTCATCATGACCTTTACCTTAATTTATTCCTACCATTTAATTAATGTGATTCATACTGTACTTACATGCTAACTTATGCCTATGTACATTTTTCTCATAGATATACCTTTAACTTCATGTAATCTTTCTAATCATTTACTTATTATCATTTAGTCCATTTCCATGCTTAATTCAATAAACTACATAATGAGCCTTGATGACAAACCATACACAAGAAAACTAAACAAGCTCTTAACTTAGCAAACCATTGGGCCACATCAAACTTAACACCTTAGACACTCTATTTTTTTCAACTCTCATCTAATCTGCAATCTAACCACCCATCTAACCTAGCCATATCATTTTGTTCTATTTTAATTTATGACCCTACATTATTCCAAGCATTCAAGCATTCATAATCTCTTTTTAACTTTTCAATTACATAACACATATATAAATTTTAATGCACACACTTACTTATTGGATTTAAAAACCCATTATTATCCTTAATTCATCCCTAATTTCTTTACATTTATTTATACCTACTATGAATTTCCAAACTTAAGGATGAGTTATAAATATATTTTGATAGCTACCTCTATTCCTCCACCTTTCCACCTATTAATTACTTTGCATAGGATGAAGAGTAAAAGGAAATTCAAGAGCAAAGCGATCTAAAACCAAGAAACAATAAAATTAGCCTCTAATTCTACAAATTACCTTCTCACTTAACACTAAAACCCATTTTAACCCATCTTCTTTTCAAAATTACATCTCACATAATAGAAAAATTGAACCTTTAATTACTAAAATTCAAAAACAATGCCTTACCACTAGCTAACATAAAAAAATTGCTCCTCTACCTAATTTTAGCAATAAGTTAAAGCCAATTCCCCATTCACAGTAGCCACTTTTAGGCTCAAGATATAAGAAAAAAATATAGAAAAATAAAAGGAATCGTTACTTAAAGAGCCGGAGCTATCATTCAGTTTTGTCATCACTCCTTAGTGATCTGGTGCCATTAGAGGATAGTGATATCACTCAATTTTATATATTGACAAAGCACAAATTGGATTTAGTTTTGATGGATTTTATACCATTATTTTAAAGATTTTTAAGAATAATGTGATAAATTCACTTAAGTCTAAAATTCATGTTTTACAGGAAAAGTCAATTATTCTAAAGCTCAAGCTTAAGGAGAAGGATAATGGGATAAAAGGGTAGAAGAAAAATAATTTTTTTGCCAAAAGTCAAGGGTTACGCTCATGATCATGATAAGGGTCATAGCTGTGACCCATGAATAAACCCAGAGAAGAAGGGAAGCAATACATGAAGCCTCGGGAGAAAAGTGTGGGTCATGACTATGACTCTTAAGAAAGTCCAGTGCCTTAAAGAAAAAGTTGAAATAACCTCTATCATTTTGGAGGGTCATGACCATAACCCAATGTTGGTCACACCCATGACCCTACTGAACTTGCAGGATGCCTTATGCCACTAGGGTATAAATACTCTTTTTCTTCATAGAGAAAGGGAGCTGCCAATCATCATACATAGAGAGAATTAGAAAGAAGAACATTTTCTTCATAAATTCTTAAAGAGCTTAAAGGAATTTAAGCTTTTGGGTTCTCAAGTTAAAGATCATTTTATTCTTTAGGGTTTGATTTATCCTCAAAAGTAGTAAAATGACATTTTTCTTCTCTTTTCATTTTCTCTACTTTATTATGGAGTAGTTTCATTTTTGTTAGGGGAGCTTAACTCCCTAGATTCATGAAGGAATGATTGATTTGATTTAATTCATTTATCACTTATGATTCCATTCCAATTGATGATTACATGTTAATTGCTTGATTTTTATCAATTAATCATTAATGCTAGATTGTTGTTGGTGAACCAATTTCGTTATTTATATTAATGATAATTATCATGATTTTTTGTGTCATTGAATGGCTAGATAAACATATATTATTAGAATGAGTGTATGAATATCTAGGAATTTGATTTGTTTTGATAGAATAAATCTTCTAAAATTTAATTGTCATGCAGTTTAATTCACAATTTTCTGGAATAGAATTGGGAATTTCTTTGAACATTATTTCCTGAGAAGGGCAATTAGGTAAAGGTTGAATTATATAACTGAATCATAGTGGGAACAAAATCAAAGATATTTATTTATAGTCTAAGGAGGATGGTTACCCTTAACAATTCATCCCATAAGATAAGAATTAAATAAATTGGATTTTCGAAAATTGATAGAAAGAAAATAAATTTTTTTATTTCATTTATTTTAATCTTATTTTCTTTCTTAAAATTCATTTCTCCTTGAAAAGAAAGATTTTCCCAAATAGTACGTTAAAAGTATAATTTAGTGAACTGAACAAGGATCTCAATGGAACAATACTTGGATACTCATGGTATCCACTTTATTACAATCTATACCCTCATCAAGTTTTTGGCGCCGTTATCGGGGATCCAAAAATTCTAGTTTTGCCAAATTGTTATTATGCTCATTTGGGTTTTACTATTTATTGCATTATATTACATTTTGGAATTCTTATGTGTCTTGACTATTTGTAGATATCTAGGATAGTGTATGACTAGAGCCAATAATGAATCAATAATTGACATTGACCTAGAAATTGAATGAACTTTTCATCAAAGATAGAAGTTATTGAAATCAAAAACTACTGTTGAGATGGCCAACCCTATAAGAAATAGGGGAGGAGACAACGATCTGATTAATGTACTTAATGAAGATGATGACAATAAGAAAATATGCTATCCCTTCAAAGACAAATGCTCATAGGGGAGTGGTGGAACCCAAAGTGGATGTGAACAATTTTGAACTGAAAGCTTCGCTAGTTCATATAGTCTAAGCAAACCAATTTGCTGGTCTAAACCAAGAATGCCCTACACAACATCTAAAAAGCCTCATTAAAGTATACGGCCTAATTAAACTGAATGGAGTCCCAAAGGAGTCAATCATGCTCAAGCTCTTTCCATTTTCATTGATTGGAGAAGCTAAGAGCTGGTATAGGGATTTACCTCACTAATCTGTCAAAACTTGGGATCAATTAGAACAATAATTCCTAATTCAATTCTTCCTACCTTCAAAGACTATAACCATTAGAACAAGCATATATCAATTTAGCCAATCTGAAGTAGAAGCTTTTTATGAAGCTTAGAGTAGATTCAAGAGATTGATAAGGAGTTGCCCACATCATGGTATTCCCCTATGGGAATAAATCTAGTGTTTTTACTTAGGGACAGTGAAGGGAACTAAAAACCTACTGGATGTTGCTTCAAGGGAATCCTTGCTAGGAAAAAAGGCCCAGAGACACATATGAATTATTAAATGAAATGGCAAAGAATGACACTCAATTTGCACCTAGGAGGGATATGAGGAAACCTCAAATAGCTCACTCTGTAGATCAAGTGACTTTTATTACTGCTCAAATGGAGGCAATAAAGAAGAAGATAGAAGCCATGGAATTGAAACAAGTAGCAACAATCAACATTTCATGTGAGATTTAAGGAGGACACCATTCTTTTCAGGACTATAAGGCAGGAGAATAGTATGCCCGAGATGACTTGTCATACCAAGTAAATGTTTTAGGAGATTATAGAAGGCCAAATGATCCATACAGTAACAACTACAACCTAGGATGGAGAAATTACCTGAATTTTTCTTAGGGAAATAGTAGCAATCTGCAAAGGCCACAACCATTAGGGTTTCAACAAAGGCCACAATAGGACAGGAAACTAAGTTTAAAAGAACTAATGACAAAATTTATCAGCATTACTGAGTCTCGAATGAACAATTAGGATGTTGCTATAAAAAATTAGGAAACTTCTATTAGGAACTTAGAGGTCCAAATTGGACAATTGGCTATTGTAATCTCTAGAAGAACTTAAGGAGCCTTACCAAGTAGTTTAGAGAAAAACCCAAAGGAGCAAGTTCAAGCTATAACCATTCATTGTGGAAAGGAAGTTAGGGATTTGAGAAATCAAGACACAGAGACAAAGGAAGTAATAGAAGGAGAGGAAAAGGAAAATGAAGAATCTAAAGAGGAAGCTCCAAAAACTAAATCAAGGTAGATAGATAAAGGTAAGGACCATGGTAAGAGAGCCTCTCAACCTCTAATTGATAACATCAATTTGAGTAAGTTCCCTTACCCTGATAGAGTTAGGAAGGATAAATTGGATAATCAATTTGCAAAATTTTTGGATATGTTTAAAAAGTTGCAAATTAACTTTCCTTTTGCTAAGGCTTTAACACAAATGCCACATTATGCTAAATTCATGAAGGGTATCCTTTCTAAGAAAAGGAAGATTGAAGAAAATGGCACAGTCTGCTTAACAGAGAATTATAGTGCAATTCTACAAAATAAAATTCCTACAAAGCTCAAAGATCCAGGAAGTTTTACACTTCCATGTGAATT
>CANXYI011789171.1:0-16292 GCA_948208565.1 Hura crepitans
ACCTATTCTATAAGAAAATAGACAAAGAATGTTACTTCTTAGAGGTCACCCAACCTTGGATTTTCGTAGGTAGCTTTCGTTTAACTCCTACCAAAGTTTATTCTATTTAGGGTGAAATTTTTATTTAATAGAACAAATGATCTATGATACACTTCCCAGGCATATGGCATTCATATGCTTGGTCTTATGTCCAAATATTAGACCAACTATTAACTATAGCTATAAACTCTTTTTATCTTATTATATGTCAACATGTTAATTATCTAAGCATACTATTACCCAATGACCAACAAAAACATGCATGATTGCCTCAATCCACTAAAACATATAAATTTTAAAGGATAGCATCTTACCTAGACAGTCTTTAGCTACACTACTAGTCACCCTTGTAATGCTAGTCAAACCTATTACCTATCTATTAGACAACCAATATGCTGAGTATACACTCAGTTGTGAATTTAACCAAACATGCATTGTATCATAAACTCATTCAAACACATAGACAAGCGTTTAATAATAAATTAATTAGTAACCATGCCAGTACTCATAGAATTTGCCCACGCTCCTCTTATACTCTCTGCATTTATGTTACTTTTAGATACTGACTCTATAAATGGCTACGGTAGCACCCACTAAGAAATATATCTTAAAAATACTCACTATTTCCTTGTTTACCATAATACACTTTATCAACCATTAACTCATGTTTGTGTTCATTCATTCTATTTCTATATCCATATTATACTTGAGACTTTATGTGTATGCCTTTATTAAATATTGGTTTGCAACCTATTATTATATGGTTTAGATGATTTAATAGCTTATTTTTCATTACTAAGTCAGCCACACAATTATCATCTTTACCATGTTGTCACTTCATGTATTTAATGTCTTATTTCAGTTGTATAGCTCATTCAAACGTTATGTGTGAGGATCTTACCCTTTTTTAACATATCTATCTCTATATGCTTCCATTACTTGTTTTATTTTACATGAGTCATTTATATTCTTCAGGATTTATCCAAAAATTCATGTGTTTACTAGGTATCTTCTTATGGCTTATCTTTTATTACTATTGATTTTATTCACAGGCTATCCTAATTATTATGCTTAAGATCCCAGTCTTTTCATTCATATCATTAAGTCCATTTAAGTTCCTTAATTATTTCAATTAAAACCTCTAATGTTTAGGAAAAATGAACAACCACTGGATATTGGGAATCCTATTATGCAGTAGCCTCCATTTTGGGCCTCGGTAGTTACACCTACCTAGTTCAAGAACTAGATACATACTAGCCAATACAGTGGCCTATATTTTAGACCTTAGCTTCTATACATGCCCTTTGTCTGATAATAGGGATTAGTTCCTCAAAACCTCCTAATACCAGAATGGTGTATTGCAAGAATCAGTTCAAGGACCTTTCAATATTTACAAAGGGGATAATAGGGATTAGCCCTATAGGACCTCCTAATATCCCAATACATCTCATTATACTCAACACATCTAGTGGATAGTAGGGATCAGCCCCATGGGACCTCTTAATATCCACAGTCATCATATGGGTAGCATGGATTAGTCCATAAACTTCTCAATACCTAAAGTGTGCAGGCTCAAACAAATGCTCACCGACTGCACCCGCCATACATAGGCTAAAAACTATTTAGACTCAGCCTCTAGTAGCTACTAATCCCTAATTGACAAGTCAACCTATCCAGTGTATACTCAATCAGTGGCCAATATCCATATTATTATATCTTTATGACCATTGCTCATTAGTTTCTTTATCTAGACATTCATAATAGAAACATCATTTTTATTTTTATTGATATACTAGTTTATAATATAACTATTGCCCAGTGTTGTTCCAATTTCACAAGTCGCACATATCTACAACTCATATTTCATTCTTTTTGTTAATATCATTCATTTCTTCTTTTATCTCATTTTTTATATTTTGTTTTTGTTCCTTTTTCATGTTTAAATGTACATATTTTGCTTTACTGTCATCTATCTCAAAATGTGTTATCCTCCTATTTCATACTATCTACTTCCTTTACTATAAGTTGATGACTTATTTCTATATGTCTAGTATTTTACCTTTTTATATTTAGGATTTTGGTGGTACTTTATTAATTGCAATACTCGATGTCAATCTTAGTGTATTATCATGGTACTCTTTGTAATAATTATGCCACATGAGTATATTTAATGCCTTATCAAATATACTTTCACTTTTATCTTGAATTCCATAAAATTATCATTTGTTTATTCATTCAATTTTGTCTATTTATAAATTATGCATTAAGAGTATTTTATCTTGTCATATGACTTTATTCATCAGCCCTTTTGAAAGTGCAGCTCTATTTCTAGCTTTATTTTTAAATTTAATCAGCATATTATTTTTCTCCTTTACCAGTCATATATTTAGATTATTTTCATGTCAATAGGACACAATTATCAGCCCATTTCATTTGATTATTTTTACAGGATAGTTACGGGTCACTTTTATTTTACTAGACAATTACGAGTCTTATTACGTGAATGTTACTATTCATTTGGTAATTTCTTTTACTATTCATTTGGTCATTTTCCATTCTTCTTTACCTTATACCATTACACCTTAGGGTATTCCACACCATTAAACATTACTTCTACATTGTCATACCTAAATATCATCTCTAACATAAACTTTTAAGTAACACATCTCAATTAAATTCTTAAACATATACCTAACATTATACATTATACTTATTTTATACCATATCTTTACATGTCATTCTCACATTCCATTATCCCTATATCATGCTTTATCATATTTTAAGCGATAACCATGCACATATCCCCACATTCCATGTCACTTCCATGTAATACATCACATTACCATATTAATATCCCATGTATTAATGCCATGACATACATGTCATGCATTTGGTCAAACATATATCACATATTTCCCCATACTTTTCACATCTAAAACACATCCACATCATTTTGTTTACTCTAATTAACTATCCTAGCATGCCTAACACTTCTAAATTATCATACACATATACACTAATACAACTTCCATACACACCCACATGCCTCAATTTCCACACTCCTCTAAAATACAATATAAGTTTCAATTAAATTCATATACAATGGGCTCCCAGTCTTGTCAAAGCCATTCCAGAATCATCAATTCCATTTTGCACCATTTCACAAAATGGCATAATAAGGGTTTGCCTTCAAAAATTCTTACAAAATTTCACATAACTCTAAATTGAAATCTCTCTTCACTATGACATCACCATACCAAATACTATAGATGAAAAATAAAAACCCTAAGAATAGTCAACTTACTCACCAAAAGAGCACTATGCATTAAGTGCTTATATCTTACTTTCTAGGCATCCATTTCCATTTCTATCAATTAGATTAGTTTCTAAGTGTCATGGAGGTTAAGATCTATATAAGGATTATGGGATTTGGTAATGGGAGGAGAGAGAAATAAAGAAAAATGAGAGAGGGAGGAGAGAGAAAATGGCATAGACTTCTATCAAGATTTTGAGGGAGATGATGGATTTTGGCACATATGGCACTCACATATGTGCAAGCCCATTTTTATTAGATAGGTGGATGGCTCGAATCACACCACATGCTGATCTAATAGCCTGTTTTAACCCGATTTTCTTTTAAAATTTAGAAATTCAAAATAATTTCTTCGGGCCTCTAAAAAATCACAATTCTAGTGCCAATAATTCTTGATAATGCCCATTAAGGGCCTTATAAAATTTCAAATCAAAACTCTTTCGGGAACTAGGGTTACTATTCTCTCATGTAATTTATAAATTCTACATAATTATCAAACAGCCATAGAATATTAAAATTCATTCTACAATAGACTTATTGGAATTTTTGAGCTTCAAGGTAGGATATTTTTTGGTCCATTCGAGCGCTTCCTAGAGCTATATTGGCATAACCTTAACTAAAGTCAATATTCGCTAATTCTTAGCCCGAAATGATTTATTGGTTCTGCTAAAATTTTTTCCCTCATTTTCATCAATTTTTTATCAATCAAAGTTTGGTTGACTAGTACCTCTTTTGGCTAGTATGTGACCCTTTAATGTCTTGGATGACACTGTATCAAACTCGGCAATACTTTTCACAAAATGATGATTTTTTGGGTATTATATCACTTATTTCACTTGACTCATTATCTCTACGAGATGATTATCTTGAGTTTATACCTCTTTCACTTATTACATCAAATCAAGTTTTACCCATAAGTCAGCTAAAACTGCACCATTCTCAGTGTATTTGAACCTGGCATTTATGGCTTTTCATAGTAGTTATGAACATCCAGCTCAAAGCGTCAGCTACTATATTAGCCTTCCCTAAATGGTAATTAATCAAGCAGTCATAATCTTTTAACAATTCCGTCCATGTTCATTGCCACAAATTTAGCTCCATCTATGTTGGGAGTTATTTCAAGCTTTTCTAATTAGTGTTAATGTAACATCTTTCACCATAAAGATAATGTCTTCACACCTTTATGGCAAAAACAATAGTAGCTAGTTCTAAGTCTTGTGTCATGTAATTTCATTCATGAGGTTTCAGTTGCTTCAAGGCATATGCTACAACTTTACCATCTTGCACAGTACACATCTAAACCCATTATGTGATGTATCACTATAAATCCCAAAAATCCTTCCTTTAGTTAGGTTGAGTGAGGATAAAAGCTTCAATTAGCATAGCTTTTAACTTATCAAAGCTTTCCTAGAATTTGTCATCCCACACAAATTTCACATCATTTTATAGCAATTGGGTTATTGGGGCTACAACCATATAGAAACCCTTTACAAATCTCCTGTAATAAATAGCAAATCCTAAGAAGCTTCGAATCTCAATCATATTCCTAGGTGGCTTCTAATCTAACACTACCTTAACTTTACTTAGGTAAACTCTGATGCCTTATGTTGTAGCAATATGGCCTAAGAAGGCTACTTTGTTTAACTAAAACTCACATTTACTTAGATTGGCATATATCTATTTCTCCTTTAGAGCTTACAGTTCTAGCCTCAGGTGTTGTTAATGCTCTTCCTTGGTTTTAGAATATATTAAAATGTCATCAATAAAGACCACAACAAATTCGTCCAAGTATGGCTTGAAAATCCTATTCATTAGTTCTATGAAAGCTATAGGGGCATTAGTAAAATTGAATGGCATCACCAAAAATTCATAATATCCATACCTAGAATGAAAAGTAGTCTTCGAAATATCGAATTCCTTAATTCTTAACTGATGATACCTTAACCTCATATCGATTTTAAAAAATACACTAGCACTTTTTAATTCATCAAAAAGATCATTAATTCTTAGAAATGGATATTTATTTTTGACTATCACTTTTTTCACTTGTCTATGATAGATATACAATCAAAGTGACCCTTTTTCTTTTTCACAAGTAATACTAGTGCTCCCTATGGTAAAGTACTCAGCTTAATGAAGCCTTTATTAAAAAATTCTACAAATGAACCTTCAATTCTTTTAGCTCTACAAGCGCCATGTCGTATAAAGTAATGGATACAAGTGTTGTACTAGGGCACACTTTAATTTCAAAATCAAGTTCATGTTTTTGTGGTAGTCTTAGTAACTTATCTAGAAATACATTTGGAAGTTTTGACACAGCTAGTATCTAGTCGAGGCTCAACTCTGCTTTATTTGTGCCAACCGCACAGGCTAGGTAAGCCTCACATCCTTTCTAAATTAATCACCTTGCTACCACTACTCAAATGACGTTAGGCAAATGATTCCATTCACTAACCACTATCACCTCACCCCATCAGCTGTCTCAAGTGTGAGTCTCTTCTATTTACAATCTACCATAGCTTGGTGTTTAGACAACCAATCCATACCCAAAATAACATCAAACTCATTGAATATAAGCTCAATAAGGTCTGCTGAGAATACATGGTCCTGAACTACTAAGGGACAATCTTTATAAATTCTATTAACTACTACATGTTGCCTAATTGGTTTACTAACCAAGATGTCTATATCCATAGGTTCAATTTCTTAACCCCTATCCCATGCTTGTGTAGTGTAAATATATGAATAGGTAGATCTAGTGTATCAATGTAATAATAGAAAAATCAAATAAAGAGAAAGTACTAGCTATGACATCATGTGCCTTGGCTTCCTCTCTAGCTTGAATGGTGTATTGCCATGTACATGCTCGAGCCTTTGATCTTTTTTTATGGCTTGTACCAGCTTTATCATTCTTACTTTCCCTTTTGCCTCTACTGGGTGCTGGAGAAAAAGCTTGAAATTAAGTAGCATTCATTTGTTTCTTGGGGTAATCCCCCTGGTAATGATCTCGAGATACATATATAAAGCACTCTTCTCACTTAACCTACCAATAAACTCCTCATTGTCTCCTACTGCAAGTTTTGGACACTAAAGGTGCACTTCTAGTTATAGACATTAGTGCACTAGTGACTTGGTGCTATGGCCTAGGCCTCATCTGAGATCCCTAGTCTATTCTTTATGCTTGGGATTACTTCTAGGACTGCTATAGGGCATAGGTGGCCTTCTATTTCTTTCCTGGATCTAAGGCTGAGTTGACTTGCCTACAATAAAGGGCCTCTTCTTCTAAAATGTTTCTCTTTGTTTCTTCAACATTTCCCCTTTAGCATAAGCTACTGATATTAGAGAGGAAAACTCTCATATCTTTGAAGTGGCCACCTACATTCTAAGCTTAACATTAAAGCTCTTTTCAGACCTTTTATAGCATTCCTCTTCAGTGGGAAAAAACTCCTTCACATATCTACTTAGTTGAGTAAAGTCCTTTTCATACTCAGACACTAAATTCTGCCCCTATTTTAGGTTTAGAAAATTTCACCTCTTTTATCCAAATATGTCTCTAAAATATAACTCTTTTTAAACTCCTAGAGAAAGAATTCCCAGGTCACATCTTTGGTAGCTTATCTTTTCTATGTACTTCCCCACTAGTGAAATGCTTCTTCCTATAGGAGAGAGGTGGCACATATAAAAATTCTTTGAGGGTGCACTGTAGCTGCTGTAAATTTTTGACTATATGCTCCAACTAGTACTTGCCCTAGTTGCATCATCTTTTATAAATTCCTATAAAATATAAGGCCCCCTTCTTTTTGACCTTTTTTAGGTAGGTTTTCTACAATGCCATAAGTTTTAGAGGCCATACTGGGGCAAGTGGTGGTGGTAGTGGAGCAGCTATAGTGGTGGTTTGTCTCAATAGGTTAACTATCTACTATAGCAATGCCAGTAAAGCCCGTGTCTATGTCAAATGTGCTGTAAAACTTGATACTAGTGTAGTTGAGCTCGTAGGCTTGTGTATAGTCATCAATGCATGATTGACCCTTTCTTTCCATTATTCTAGTAGGGTATGCTCACTCATCTTGATTTACTATAAAAGAAAAGATAATTAGCCTTAAGCAGTGTAGCTTTACTTGACGTAGAATCCTAATTAGTGGCACTCATGTATACTAGACCTAAGAACACATAAACCTGCTTTGATGCCATCTAATGTGACACCCTTTACTTGATCCACCAGTAGACCCTAATAAGGGATATCATAATGCTATCTCATTATCTTCTTAAAACCCATCCTTTATTACATTCATTAGTTCTTAATATTATGTAAGGAGGCCTACTTTAACTTATTAGTTATGTACATTTCCTAAAAATCAAATAGCATAATGGTTGTCTGGGTGAAAAACCAAAAGTTTAGACCTAGAAAAGACACTTATATAGTCATCTATACTCATTTATCATCATCCTAGACCCTTCTAGTCCTTTAACATCATTAATCTATCATCATCATATAGTCACCAAAATTTTAGGATCAAGCATACAACATAAAAATCATACATCCTAATTATGCCCATAGTATAACATTTATTAATACTTATAATCCACTCTATTGTAATTACATATAATTAAACATGTATCACTATGTACATGAGTTCCTTTATACAATATTAATTGCAAAAAGAAACCAAAAATATACCTAAAAGGGAGATTAGCTAATACACTACACATCAAGGCTGAACTATAGGTCTATTATCTACTACTTATGCATCAAGGAAATCAATACACTAAGTATACACTTAGTTATGAATCTAATATAATATGAATTGTATCATGTGTACACACCTTATGCATCATGCAATTCTTTTAGCCATGCATGTTTACCTTATCTATAATTCTTATCATCAATTATCGGTTACATACCTAAGTTGGTCATATAACATAATGGGTTACATAACATAATGTTCAATTTATTGTGTCCTATGATACATTATGATTAATTCAATTTTATTTTATTCTTTAGTTATTACTTATTTTTGTTACGGCATGGAAATCTAATTAGAATATTATATTATTTTACCCTTTTTATTATTTCTTAGGCCTATACTTAAAAGACATCTCTTTTAACACTAGATAATAAGATCCACACATATGCAATAACCCACATTATGGACCTCGATAGCTGCACCTACCTATATCCGCCTGATAGTAGGGATTAGTTCACTAAACTCATAATACCAGAGTGATAGGGATCAGTTGCACTGGACCTCCTAACAAAAGAGATAGTGGTGATCAGCCCTAATGGGCTTCCTAATATCCCAACATCGGTGAATAACAATGATCAATCTGTGTGGACCTCCCAATATCTAAAGCAATACGAGTAGTAGAGAATAGCCCATATAGATCTCCCAATACCTAGGGTCTATAAGGTTCATATTCGAAACCTTCATGGTTGCACTCGCCATACCATACAATCAGGCGATGATCTGCAAGGACCAATGCCACTAGCAGATGCTAACTCACTAGTTAACTGGTCAAGCTATTTAGTATGTGGTCTAGCTAATATAGGCCAAATCCAATTATCATTCATGTTGCTTATTTAACTCAATTAGTTTTATGCTTTCCTTACTCATTTTACTTACATACATCTATGCTACTCAACCACTATTTTTAACATCTTGAAACATAATATCTTACTATCTATCTTACCATCCTTATATAGTTACACCCATTGTCTTATCTCATAACAATTGGCCATTCATATTATTACATCTCTATATCTTATCACTAATGGTAAAGTTAGGTAGTTAACATATTGCTTCCATATCTTACCATGATACCATATTATAACATTACATACACATTCCATTTATTCATTGCTTATTATTCCATTAACAAAAACGACACACTCCTAAGTTCATATATACTCTAAATACCTTTAACAGTATCAACATACATCTTATGACCATGCATTTTACGACATGGCCATTATATAAAAGTGCATATATACCTAGTTTTTCATCAGTTGAACATCGCAATCATGCTTTTCATTTAATTATTATCCCATTTACATCATATTTGCATTATAATCATACATGCACACATATTTACTCTTAAAATACCATTTAACCAAGCTTACATCACACATATACACATTGTATTTTCATTTTTTCTTTATACATTCATGCTTATTATGATAACCATATCATCCATACACATTTATCATTTGCAAACATATACATATACATTTAATATACTAATTTGATACACACATTTACACTTACATATGTTACCATAATCAACATACAATGCATATTACATTAAATTCACTTATAGTGGACCTCAATACACTCTAATTCTGCACCTTAATGCTTTTTTTTTTCTTTCCTCCAACAAATCCTTCCTTTTTTTCTAAAAATATAATAGGTTTTTAGCTTTGAAAAATCATAAAAAAAATTGTACATATATCTAAATTGAAAACTAATTATATATTCACAATGTACACATCTAATATTACTTAACTAAAATTTAAAACCTTAAAGAAAATCTCTTACTCTCAAATTGAGCTTTATTCACCAAAGTGTGACTTCTCTCAAATTAAGCTTCTCCTTAGTTGTTTCTTTGTAGAATTAGGTTCATGAGACTATAGAGATAAGGTTTAATGGATTAATTAGTGGAAATGGCTTGAATTTAAAGGGGAAATAAAGAAAAAAAAAGATAGGAGAGCTTAGGGATAGCCTTAGCCAAGGTGGGGAGGTGGGGGAAGATGATGGGTTTCACAAATGTAAAGCCCCTACACATGTCACTCCTTTTATATTATGGACATGGACAGCTCGAATCACGCCACGTGGTGATCCAACGATCTACAATAATCCTATTTTTGTTTTAAGCTCTAAAATTTCAAATTTAATCTCAATGCCTCTAAAATTCATTCCTTTAGTGCCAAAAAGTTCCTAATAAGGGATCCCTAAAATCTCAAGTCAAAATTCCAAAGGGAACTAGGTTAACTATTCACTCACATAATTTAGAAATTTTGAGTAGATATCAATTGACCTTAGAAAATTTTGATTCATTCACCATTAAACTATTTAGAATTTTTAACCTTCAAGGTATGCTAATTTCAGGTTTGTCTGGGCATATCTTAAGCATATGTATTTCCCAGCATGATGCAAACTAAGGTCACTATTCACTATATCTCAGTATGAAATAATTTATTGGTTCTGCTAAAAGTGTTAATTATTTCATTTTCATCATTATTTTACCTATCAAAGTTTTATGACCAGTACTTCCCCCTCGATCACCTTATTATGTCTTAAGTACTCAAAAAATACTATTCATGCCTCAAGAAGCACTATTCATGAAACCTAAATTCTCAAGCTTTATAATTCAAATATTGTGGAAATTTTAAAGTCTTTTATAGCAAGGTTGTTTTGTTCGTGGGAGAGATCTTCCATAAATTGTATTCTTTTATTGCAAATTTGTTCCTGTGCTTGAAGATTTATATTCAATAAGTGTTTAGAGCCATATCTTATTTTCTTCATGCTACATTCCATTATGAATTTATTGTTTAATTCCATTGTAATTATATCATTTATGTACATGATCTGAATTCTAGATTTTAGGAAATTGCATTGCATTAGAAAAGCATATTTTCATTGGTTAATATAGAGACTCACACTTATTATTAGATGTAATGATGACTGAGGGTTAACCATGGATTTTGTTTCTTCCATAGTCAATATCTTGGACCCTATCTCAGGTCAAAATGCTTACCCAAAGTTTATTAATCTACTTTTTACTCCGAGTGGCAACTCCTGACAATCACTTGTCATAAGTTTGTCTAACTCGTATATTTTATTGCGACATAAATAAGATCTAATTCAAAATCTTTTATAGGTAAAAGATTAGTAGATTGTAGTGTAAAGCTAGTTGGTGGCTCTTTTACAACCACCTGATCCCTCTACAAATATGACTTTCAATTACCTTAAGGATAAAAATTCGTCATAAATAATTACATTCATATTGAATCTTTAAAGTTCTACTATATTATTGTACAATTTTGAGACCTTATGCATAGTGGACAACTAAATGATCTTGATCTCCATACATAGGGTGGAAGGTTAAAATGAAAAAAAAAATAAAAAAATAACTAATCAATTTGAAGAAGCTTACTGTTTTCTTTTAGCTAATTACTTTTTTAGACTTTACTTCACACCGTGTTTTCTTCTAGCCGATTACTTTTTTAGACTTTACTTCACATTATGTTATAGCAAACCATAGTGATGCACTCTAGGACCACCTCTAAGGCAATCCATATGATAAAACAAGTCCAAAAACTCTCTAAGAGTAATAGTGGGAATTGACTCCTTAAGGGCTAGTAAAGGAGGTGGCTAGGGTTTCAGAGAGAAATGATTATATAGGAAAGCATGTAATTCTTTTTTATATTGGTCGAACCCATAAAGGGGTTTTGTATATCTTTTTCATTTATCCCTAGTTTAGAATAATGGTCCTTTTAAATCTTAAAAGGCCAATCAAATTATGCTCGATTAAGCTCACGTTAATGGGCTCTTTTCTACTCTATGCGCATAGGGCTTTTCTATTTTATTTGTATACGGCTTTTTTGCTTCTTGGACTCCAAGCCCAATAAGCCTTTTATTTTTCTTTTTTTAACATCAATGACATCTCATGTCATCAAATATCATGCATTTTTACTTGGAACTTGAATTCTTTATGTGTGTGACTCTTTAGGCTTCTAAAACATGTTAGAAGTAGATAAGTGAAGTAGAATCTCGCAAAATTGTGATTCTTTGATTTCAAGTTCTCAGAAGCATTATTAATTCTCAATTAATACATTCAATTATGTAAAAAGAGAGGCATCTAGCAATACATCAAGACTACCTAAGGGTCAAAAGATTAGTGGTTTGACCATTTTACTTTTCCATATTCAATTACTATGCAATTACTCTTTTCACCATACTATCTCATTTAAGTTTAAGCATGGACTTATGTCAACTCAATGATTAATTAATTATGTCCCATCAAACCCTGAATATGTTAATTCTAATATTTATATCTTTTTTCCCAAAATGCCATTGTGAATCTCATTCACACTTACACCTTACTTTGGCTAAAGATTTATGAATAAAGATTTATATTAGAATAGTGAGATAAACTCCTTATTATAATCTAAGGTTGTTAATCTTTTATGTTCATTTCTATGGACTCATACGCTATGAAAATTAATGATATAAGGAACCCTAGTAAGTTTGGGGACATCAAAAAATTGAAAACAAAAATTTAAGGAAATCATAGAATAAGAATTTATCATAAATTCTCTACGTGATACTAATTTGGAGCATTTCACCTCACTGGGTTGCTGCAAACCACAATGACCCTCTCAAGAAGACCTCCAAGGTATCTAAACTAGTAGAAAATTCAATGAGAACTCTCTAAAAGGTGCATAAGTGATTTTATTTCATATGTTAGTAAGAAATAAAATTCAAGAAGAAATAAGGAGTAAAAACCTTAAAACGAGGTGAATATAAGGCAATAATAGAGAATTATTTTCTCCATCTAGGCTCTCCTAATAAGAATGGATTTTAGAGGGTTTTAAACCCTTTTCATTCACCCTTAAGTTAGATTTTCCAGCCCTTAAACCCTTAAAACGCTGAAGAAAAAATGGCTTTTAAATAATTAATTAATTAATTAAAAGGCCTAATTCTAGCCCAATCACTTAAAAATTTTAATTAACACTTAATTAATGTTTTAAGCTTTTCTTTTAGGCTCCAAGCCTAATAAGCCTTCTCATTTTATTTCTTCTTATTTAATGGCATTCAAAATCATTAAATACTTTGTAGTTTTACCTCATTTATTTGCTCATAATAGTGTTTAACCTTTTGGGCTTTTGAAGCATATTGGCAGTATAGTAGTGAATCAGAATTTAAGTATAATTTGGATTTTATGATTTAATCTAACTAAACCCCATTAAAAAATTCACTATTATACAAGTCATCAGTGTCTTCTAGCTAAGCATAATGACTACCCAAGTGTCAAAAATTCGAGTGATTTGATTTAACCCTTCCATATTCAATTTGAAATAAACTGCTTTCATAATTTTTTATCTCATCCATATTTGAGTAGGGACTTGTGTCAACTCAATGCTTAATTATGTTTGTCTAATTAAGTCCTAAATATGTTGTTCTAATAACATTTATCTTTACTCCTAAAATGCCCTTGTGAATCATATTCATAATGCATTTCACTTTGTCTAGAGATTTTTGGATAAAGATAGTCATTTAGAATTGTGATATAAACTCCCCGAAAATGATCTTAGTTGGTAAATCCTCTATTGATCACTCAACTGCCTTTAAGTACCTTATATTATACCTAATCTTTTAGCTATGTATACCTCATTATTAAAGGTAAAAGCACTAAAGTCAAAGTATAAGACTTAATCTTAAGATAGTTAGTGACCTCAAGTTTAAGGATACTTGTACAAACTAATATGATGAGAACTTTTTTCATTGGCATAAATCATTTAAGCATATAAATGATATCACGTTAGGTTCATAGTGTACTTGTATCCTAGACAAGTATCCATATGTTAACCTTGAGCATCAACTATGCCCATAGCTTATGTGATCAGTTGCTTGACCTATGTGAGGAGTATAACATGTGCTAGTCTATTCACATTAATAGTTTCCCATCTTCTTAATACTATGACTATTGTAATTTTAGTATTATCACATTTGCAAACAATAAGGATCCCAGATCATGAACACCTTCTTGAATGCTTCTATGCTCTAATTGTATACCAAGGACTTTATTACAAAGTTTAAGATTCACAATCATGTAAATAAATAAACGTAAGCATAATGTAATAAAGAATTGACATTGCATTAATAATTGAGGTTCACATGTTACATAAAAAAAAATCCCGACTGCATAAGCTCTAGGGTATATAACTTACACTAGAGACAATCACCCTTATACCTTATACCCAAGTTATGTACATGATGATTAAACTTGTTCTGTGATTGCCTTATTGAGAGGATCAACTACATTTTGATCTATAAAGACTCTCTCAATCTTTACTTTTTCTCTACCAACTATGTCCCAAATAATATGGTAGTGTTTAAGTATATGTTTGGATCCTTGATAAGATCATGCTGTTAATTTTCTCAATATGTATGTAGCAAAAATTTTAAAGTTTTTTAGAAAATCATATGATGATAATAGATTCAAAAGATACAAAATATGTTAACAATCAATAAATTAGTAGTATTTAGATTATTTACTATTATTAACTAAATTGTAAATCCTTTTCTTTTTTTCTCTTCTCAACGAGTTGTCACATATCAAAATGATCCTTACTAGGAACACCTCTAAGGTATCTATAAAAGAAAATGAGGAAAGAGGCTACACGAATTTGTATAGGCTAGTATGCAATTCGTGCAAATGAATCAACAAGAAAAGAATCCATGTGTAAAGAGAGAGTTTTATGTGTGTTCTACAAAAATGATAACTCTTTTGCGGCTGATCAATAAGAATGTATTTATGTCCTTTAAAAACCCTTATAAGTCATATTTTAAGTCTCAAAAAGTAACCTAAACTCAAACCAGAGGAGTCAAAAATTGCCCTTATCACATTTTTATGTCTATAGCCTTATTATTAGGCCTATGTCTATAGTTTTGCATTCTATCTAGGCCGATCATTTAAGGGTCAACAAGGCTCTAATTTTGATGAGCTTATGGTATAATTTTAGGCCTTTTTAACACTTAAAACATCCATAAACATTAGACCTACCATTTGGGCTCAAGAAAGTCCAATTTTTAGAAACCCTAATTCTAAACCTCTACACACTACTTAGGGTCCAATCCCAATTGTTCATTCTTTCTTTTTAATCTATATTTTATTGATATCTCATATCAGTAAACCATTTAAAACTCTTTTGAATTTCATCAAACTTCTTTTGTGTGACCCTATAGGTTTCTAAAGGATGTTGGTAGTACACAGTGAATTAGAATCCTAGTTAAAGTAGGATTCTTATGGTTGAATTAGAGTCCTAGTTAAACTAGGACTCTTATGGTTTAATCCAAATGAACCTATAATTAACTCCCAATTAATAATTCAATTGAGTAAAAGTCTTAAAAGGTATCTAGCCATATATCAAGACTATCTAAGTGTTAAAAAGTCAAGTGTTTTAACTTAACCCTTCCATATCTAGTTACCACACACCATACTTTATCTCATTTAGGTTTGGGTATGGACTTGTGTCAAACTAATGCTTAATTAAGTTTTTCAAATTATGTAATGCCCAAAAATTCTAAGGTTATAAATAATATTTCTCAAGAGCCTTAAAATATTATATTTTTTATTAAATTGGATTAAGATTAACACAACTTGATACTTAAATATTCCAAAAAGTCCATTGGTATTGGAATTGGAATTTTTGAATATCAAAAAGTATTTTATAAAAATCGGTCAAAGATAAAAGCATTATTTTTATTATGTTTTTTGACTTTTTTTCGAACACAATTTTTTTAAGCATTTAACCAGTGTTTTTAAAGGTTTATTAGGTCTTTAGAATTGTCATTTAAGGTCAAATAATGAGAGAAATATTTTAGGACTATGGAGATAAAAAGGTGAAAGTAAGGGGATCTTGACACCCCTTACCTAATCCACCTCCAAACTAGAATAAGAGCATCACACTTGTTATTTATCTTCTTAAAACCCTTTTTAATATACCATTGCACATTATATTGTTAGAGCTATATTATAATGTATGAGAAATATTTGACATCTTATCAAAATTGCATGAACCAATTTATAAGCCCTATTTTTATGAAGTAATTATAGGCCATGCTTAATGAAAAATTAGCAGCATAACAGCTGTCTAAGAGAAAAACCAAAAATTTTAACTTGTAATAAAGACACTTATATAATCATTCCAATGCTCATT
>CANXYI011789313.1:0-13603 GCA_948208565.1 Hura crepitans
TAGCTTAGTAGCTCTTATTGTAGGAAAACTCCATCAATGACAAATGTATGTCCCAACTATACTCAAACTCAATAACATAGCATCATCCAATATCCGTAAACACTTGTATAGAATACAATTATCACTCACATGTCTTATGTGAAAAGAATACACTAGTTTTCATGATTTTACTTGTATAACTCTTTTCGACTAACTATCTATTTATGGATGGAAAGTTATATTAAAACTCAATCTTATACTCAAATTTTCATGTAATTTTCTCTAAAACCTCAAAGTAAATCTCAAGTCCCTGTCAGAGACTATTGATGTAGGCACACCATGTAATCTAACTATCTTTTGAATATACATCTCTATCAGATGTCTAAAAAGTAGTCTATTCTCACTAATAAGAAATGAGCCAACTTTGTCAACTTGTTGACTATTACCCATATAGCATTGTGCTTCCTCACAAAGTCCATAGTTATCTTATCTCATTTCTATTTAGGAGTTACCAAAGTTTGTAGCAAGCCCAATGGAACCTGATGCTCAGCCTTAACTTACTGACATGTCAAACACCTTGTCACATATTTGGCTATCTCTCTCTTTATGTCTGACCACTAATAATGGGTCTTCAAGTTTTCATACATCTTGGTACTACCCAGATACATAACATGAGAACTACTATGTGCTTAATCTAATATCAACTTCTTGAGTTTATCATTATTTGGTACACACCACCTACCCTAGTAGTACAATTAACCATCTCTCATTTCATATTCACTAGGCTTCCCCTCTTCGATTAGCCTTATAATAACTTTTAGCTTATCATCATTCCCCCGATCTTCCTTCACCTATTAAAACAGGTTAGGCTTCACTCTCATCATAGCCATAATAGCTCCATCATGTGCAAGCTTCAGTTGGACATTCTTAACCCTTAATGATACATATTAAAGAAACATGTAACATTCGTTTATAAGTGACTCAATTAAAGCAATATAACTCATTAGAAAAGAAATTCTAGTAAAAGTTACATTTGCCAAAGATTTTCTACTTAGGGCATCATACATCTAATAATCATTCACATAATGTCCATAAAGTAATATTCCATTCACTCTATAATGTAAATGATAGCTTTTCTTATGTCACTCTAAGAGTTAAATTCATATATTGCATAATAGGAATTCCATTATTAACTAATGTGAAAAATCATTAATTTTCATCATTTACATATTATTTGGACATCAGAATATCATAACTTAATCACTCTCAATAATCATTTTAATTGTGCAAATTGCGTGTTAGTTTTGTCAATGACAAAAAAAAATTACATTGTGTTGAATTGCACAAGGATATCCCTTTAATTTAATTTCAATTGCTTAAAACAAATCATCAATACTTACTAAAAGAGAGGAATTGTGTTTGTGTGCCCCCAGGGGTTATAGCCTTGAGGTCCTTTTTTAAATAATAGCTAGGTTATTAGGCTAGATGGGATCACAGCCATGACGCCAAAGGGTCACGACCATGAGACCTTCAAACCTGCCAATTCCAGTTATGATTTTTCATAAAATTCTGTAGCCAATTCATATGATTTACATCTCAAATCATCCAAATTTCAAATCTAAAATAATCATACATATTTCCTATGAGTTTCCCATCATCTAACACACACTAATCATATCAAAATTGATCAAACAACATAAAAATTTGAATTAAATTCTAGAATTTTCATACCTAACCTAAGAATAGAAATTTAATATTAACTTGAAAGGAAATTCAAAAGGAAGTTTATGCATATGCTATTGGATTGATGGAACATGAATTGAAGACAATTTAAGCCCTTTATCATCTCTTTTCCCTTCAATTTCCTCCTTCAACTCTCTCTTTTTTCTTCTTGAATACTAATGATAGCCTAATATAATGTTCTAAGGAAGAAATAATACACATAAGAACATGATTTTATAGAGAAAAATCACTAGAAGGTGGATGATTAAACTTAATATTTGTTTGTATGAGGTTTGAGTATGTTTTCTTTTGTTTGCAACTTAAGAGTGATAGAGAAACATTTGTTTTCCTTTTCTCTAATGCAAAAAAGTTAACCTTTAAAGTCACATGGCTCAACCATAACCTATATACATATATCAATCCATCTATTTAATTACACCTTTTTATCTTATTAACTTAATATTACATTATCAACCCAATTCATCAACATATATGCCTATACACCATGCATTTTGGCTACCTCTTTAAAAATCACATATAAGATAACACTTATAACATTATATTTAACATTCATTCTAACTCATAAAATCATTGAATCATACTGACAAGCATTAATTGCTTCATACAAATCTCATGTACATGTCACTAACTATATTAATTATTACTTCATACACATGCATCACATGGTTTAGCTTACCTTAGGACAACCATTATCATTCATTTCATCATATCAAAGACATCATTTAATACATACACCAACTCATAACAACAAACATATTCATTTCAAACAAATACATACATAATACCATATTAACATACACGTATATATACTTTAACTTTAGAATTTCACACACACACACATATATCACTTGAATACATATGCCTATAAGCTTATTAACACCACATCAAGGCCTTCAAACCATTTATTTGCCCTTCGATTGAGTAGCTTTCTATTTCTATACAAACATCATTATAAGAAACTTAAAAAAAAATCATAATAAATCCAATTTACCTCAAAAATGAAATCTAACCATACATATGTGTTCTTGGGTACCTTTAGAGTATACAAAAAATAAGCGAACTAAAGAAAAATCACCATAAAAATCTCAAGTTACTATTCATCAAGAGACAAAAATCACTAAAAACTCTAAACCTAAGCCATCTTTATCATGATTCTTGCCATAAACCTCGATAATCCTATGCTAGGTAGTGTTTTAGAAGTGATTTTGTGGTGTTAAATGGGAAGAAAAATGAAAAGAAATGGAGATAATTTGAGAGGAAGACGTCAGTTGGTTGGAGATGAAGAAGAAGAGGGATTTTTTTTACTATTAACATGTTAACCATGTGATAGTTTGACCCTTTTATAAGTCCATAAAATTACCCATAGTCAATTTCTCCTTCCTCTCTCCAATTTCTCTCCATTTTAAATCCTTAATTAATACTCACAAAAATCACTCATAGCTCATGGAATCATGTCTTAAAAACCTCGAGAAAACTGCACTCAAAAAACTAATAAAAACCATACTTTTTAACCTTACCCAATTTTGAGTGAAAATACTTCCCAATGTTTAAAAATTTAAATTCCAATACCAATGGACTATTTAGAATATTTGAGTATTAGGCTGTATCGATCCCAAATTTTTCTAAGCAAAAATTTTACGGTTTAGCTTACACTAGGTTACCATTTATCGATACACTACCATAAAATATTTAGTCTTGTTTTTAACCATCTTAATGACTTCAGATTGGCTTTAAATTTTGCACAAAATTATTTTATGACTAATACTTTCTTTCAATCGTATTAATGTAACTCAGGTTTCAGAAAACACTATTTATTTGGGGAAGTGCTTTCATAAAATTGGGATTTTTCAGGCATTACACATATAATGTATGGTACCTAATGGGGCTTACGCATCTGTACTTATATTATCACAATTGCTCAAGTGAGCACATACATGTTGTACAATACACCAATGGGCTTATGTAGCTATATCCACTATATCTCATGTTAAAAGACGCAATATTGCTAAACAAGTCCCCTATTGGCATGCCAACTTATCCCAACATTGTCTCTAATGTAGGCATACATTGGCATTCCAATTTGTACTCTTATAACAATCGCAATTTTTTTTTTACATTCAGTGATTATGCAATCATTTCACAATATGTATAATCTCAGCTTCATCACACGATCTATTCATACCTTATGCTCATGGCAACATATAATACTCATATTTCATAAATTTTTAATGCATGGCATCTCATGCCTCAATGGTTATGTATCATATTCACTTTCTCACAACTGATCCTAATCAATCATCATTTCATTGTACAAGAATTTCCATACATCCCATGATTCTATCATTTCATTGTACAAGAATTTCCCACCTCATATCACCATTGTTTGAACACACAAATATATCACCTTTAAGTTAATAACTATGCATTACATGCCTCAAAATATTACATAAACTCATTAAAATAAATTGGGTTCAAAACTATTTTCAAAAACATATTAATTTGCAAAAGATTTTAAAAATGCGTTGCTAGTACTAAGGGTGTCATAGGCATGACCTTTAAGGGTCATGGCCATGAGGCGCTAAAATGAATAGTAGCATCTTAAAGGAGGTTATGGGTGTGACCTTTCTGTGTTACAGCTGTGAACCCTGAATTTTTGTAGAAACAGTGTTTCATGGATTAAGGAGGTCACAGGCGTGACCAACATGGGTTATGGTCGTGAGGCCTTTGAAACTATCAAAAATTCCTTGATTCTTCTCACAAAAACCCAATTTTCACACTCAATTTATGCCAAAACACATCCAAATCAACACTTACACAACATATATGGCTTATATCATACTCTAAACATTCTAACACATCTAATTCGGCATAAACAACACAAAATTTCATAAAAAAATAAGCACTTATGACAAAAAAATCTAGCTAACACATTTTGCATATGAATTCAAAGGGAAATTGAAAATAGACTAAGCACATATTGATCTTAAACAGATAGAAATGATTTGCAATCGTTATAGGCTTCGATTATAGCCTTTCCTTTAGCTTTTCTCTATCTAGCTTCCTCTTCTCCTTCTTCTTTAACCACCATAACCCAAGCAAAGGAATATATAAATACACAATGAACACAATTGAGAGAGCAAAAAATCACAATGCATTGTGTAGATGATAGTTTTGATCATATTACTTTAGTAATTTAGATGCTCAATTATTCTAATGAAGTTCTCTGTAACTTCTCTAAGGCCAGAAAAAGAATGTAATTCTATTTTGATTAATTATAGGCAGAAATTTGGCTATTTGTACTCATTAGATAAATGGCACATATTAGCCACTTAAATCCCTTCCAATAGTCCATGTGACCCCATAGCTAAATGTCTCTTTTAATCATTTTTAATATTATTTTTACTCAATTTTTACCAAAATTTATGGAGAACCTCTCAATTTAGTTATTTTTATAAGTATTATTTTCTTTTTAATCCAAATATTTTTATTATTTTCCTTTTCACCCACAATTTAAATATTATAATATTTTATTTTATTTTCATGTTTTCATTGGGCATTACATATCATGTATCATCTGAGCATGTTTTGTTCAACCTTGCTTTATATGCATGATGAAATATTACTTTGATAGTTTGTTAAGGTGAAACCAAAAAGGTAGGTATAGTGATGTTGATCCTTGCATAAGCCATGTGTGTGTAAAGTGTTAAGATATTCGAAATTGAATGAGGTTTAATGAGCATATCTAATAAAGGAATTATAGGTAAGCATATCTATGTTATGATGATGAATTATGATTAATGATGTATTATTGGTTAAGAATTGTTGTCCTAGTTAAATAAGCGAATTGTTATGGATATATCATGCATTGTCACTGTTGAAGCATGTTAATGTGTGATGATGACATTACGAGTCATCTAAAATTGTTTATGCATTATTAAGCATTATTGCTTAGTGCATTAGTTTTTCATGTGCTTGTTAAGGATATTGGCATCAATAGAGAAGGCAATTGCAAGTGGGATCCATAAGTAGTTTGATATCATATTTTGATAACATTAATGAGCATGATATTTATGGTTATTCTTTTATCTGTTTATTCCTTTATTTATCAGTTGTTTTAATGATAGGAGAGTAATTGAGATTAATTATGTTTTGTTTCCGTCTGTAAGCAATTTCCATCTTACATGGCTTGGTTTTGAACGCTGATATTATTCTTTCCTTTCTTGTATGAGTTTTGGGATTATGATAAAGGATTTTGGTATGTGGTCATAAGAGTTGAATATAGAATGCATGAGCTTAGATATGTATAATGTCAAGGGTATCATGGGAATAGGTAAATTGTATGTTCATATAAATAGATCAGTGCCTTAGGCACACAATGTGGCATTTCCCAATATGATGTCTTCAGGCATCAAAAGGAGGAGTGTCACATTTTTTTTTTTTGTATCAAAGCTAGGTCTGGTCTTAATATTTAGTATTGAAGACATATATTACTAGATATATGGTTAATAAGTATTAGGAAAAATATACTATTTTATCTGTAACATTTATCTCAAAGCTTTATATTGCGCTTAAAGTTATTTGTGGAAAAAAAGCTCTTATAATTGTTTAAAATTGTGTTAAAGTTCCCCTATAATTATTAAATATAGTGCAAAAATGCCTTTACAATTATTAACAATTGTGCTAAAATGCCTTATTCTTTAATACTTACAAGAGCATTTTATCACTAGTTTCAAGAACCATAGAAGCATTTTTGCTCCAAAAGTAACATAAAGGGTAAAATAGAGTTTCAAGATAAACGTTAACGGCAAAATAGTACACTTTTTCTAAGTATTATTGATAAATCAATTCTCTGAAAATTAGTTTGATAAGTCAATACTTCGAAGATTGATTTCTATCTTAACATTAAAACACTTATGCTAATTCATTTGATCAACACTAAGTAACAACTCCTAATTTTAATCGAGAGCATTCCGCTCATATATTTTACATCCAAGTAAAAATAAAACTATCATCATCATCTTCACACCTAACCTAGCAATGAGATGTTTAAGGCTGATTGTTCCTAAATTTATAGAATCCGAATAATGATATTATTAGCTAATTTGAACATGAAATAATCTATTAAAATTTCACCATTGTCTTTTCGCAACTGAAAATATTAATTTTTGTATATTTAGTAATGCATTAATCATTTTAATATTATATTTTATAATTTTATATAACAAGTAAATTATTTCAACTTTTAATAATCTATTGTTATACATTTTTATAAGAAACTAACTTCATTTCGTACTTAATTTTCACAACATATTGCATTTTTAATTTTTACTTTTCTTTTCTATATATTTTAATATATTAAAATTAATTTTTAATTAATTTATTTTTTTATGCGCTATTTGCTTATGTGGTTACACTCGATTTTTATTTATTTGGATTCGAGTGAACTTGGATAAAAAAAATTTTATTTTGATCTAAATTATAGTCCGGCTCTTATTGTTATTATTATTATTACATGAAAAAAATTTTAGCTTATAAAAGATAAAATGAGACTAGATTTATTTAATTTTTATTAACTATCTAAATTAATTTTTCACTCAATTTTGAAAGAATAGATTATTATTATTTAAGAATAAGAGTCCTGAATTTTTTAATTATCTATTTAACTAATATTGTAATTAAGAATATAGGTATCGAAAGTGAAAAATTAATTGACTTGGTAATTGTTCATTACAATAAAAAGTAATTTTTTGGACATTAAATCTTTCATCATTGCCAATAAAATTAGCATTTTCATTATTTAAAAAAATTAATAAAGGAACTAATTTTTTCAGTAAGAAGCTAAATTTTTAAGAAATTATATAATTATTAGAAATTATATAATTATTAAAAATTCAATAATATTGGAGACAAATTTATAATTATCCTTAATTACCTTAATTTATTGACAACAACTTAAACCTGCCAATTACTAATTCTAATATGAGAATATGATCCAAACCCAGAAAAATTAATTCAAAATTAAATTTGATTCGAAAAAAAATCCATGATCCAATTCAAAAAATTAAAAATTAAGTAAAGATTGATCTATAAATCAAATAAGTTAATTCGAAACTAATTCAAATTGATCAAAACATATAGCAACTGGTATATGACCTTTTTTAAAAAAATTTCAATTATTTTAATTATTAAAATCAAACTAACTTTTATGTTTTCAAAAAATCAAATTTATCAATATTATATCAATTTTTTTTATGTCTATTGCATAAATTACACTATATTTTTCCTAAAAAAAATTCATTGCCTATCATCACTGATTCTATTTTCACTATTTTTTATCACTACTTTCTCTCCCGATTCTTTTTTATGATTTGTCGCTGATCGTTTTATTTTATTTTATTTTTTGCTCATTCTGTTTTGACATTATCTTTTATTTAGATTTTTTATATTTATTTTTCTTACTAATTATTTACCTATTTCAAATTTAGTATTTTGGATATTTTACTATCATAAAAAATAAGTTAATATAATAAAAGTTGAAAATTTTAAATTGATAAAAAATTTATAATGTTTTAAAAAATTATTTTAAAATTTATATAAGTTATTAATATATAAAAGTTGCTGTTTTAAAAAATATAAAATTATAATTTAATTTAATTTAATAATTTAAAAATTAATCAATTTAATATTATAATAAAATAAATTTAAATTTAATAAATTTAAAAATCAGTCAATTTAATACATTTCATTTGCCCCCGATCTGTAATAACAACTCAAGCTGCTCATCTAAACGAAGCCTTAGAGGCGAAGGAAACTCTAACAAATGACCAAACCAGGCGAAGGAAGCAAATATTGAACTTGTTAAAAATAAATTAATCAAAGAGAGAGAAGACGAAGGAAGTAGAAATGGGAGTTTTTTCAAACAAGATTGCAAGAGATCAGCTGAAACCAGGCGATCACATCTACTCTTGGAGACAAGCTTATCTATACTCCCATCACGGTCTGTTTTTCTTTTCTTTTTATGAAGATAATTTGGGTGCATTACAGTAAGTAATTCAATCTTGCTTGTCTCTGTTCGATTTGTTAATGTATCTTAAGAATTGTCTTGCATCAATTTTGGCTCGTATGGACTTTGGAGTTCGGACTTCGTATCTGAATCAAATGCTAGATGCCCATTTCGCAAATTCTAATGATTTCTTATCAGTTTATATTGGCATTTTGCGTAATCTGTCACTGGCATTTAGTTCTTCCAAAAATTTGAATTGTGGAGTAGTGATTGAGAATTTGTTACAGCACCTTAATTCAATTGATGGCGAATAATTTTAGTTATATTTCTGTTTAATCTCTTCAACGATGGGATTTTTTAGTGGCGTTTTCATTTCTCTTTAATTTTGTCTACATTTATTATTAAATTGTGAACACATAACCGTCGCCTTTTGTTCCGTTTTATTATGGAATTCAGTCATCACTGCTTGGCTGCTTTTTTGTGGTGTAGTTTTAGTATTGATGGAGTTGCTTTCTTGTTAGTAAATTGCTAGTAATATTGTAAATCAATGGTGAGTGAGGGATAGGCCGCATTTGGTGTCAAATTAGACCTGAATAGAGTTAAATAACATAGTTATTAAGATAATTGGAAACTTGAAATTAGCAACAGTAGTTAAGTTATGTTCTAGGATCTTAAAATATGTGACTATTGGTTTTGAACTTTAATTGAACGTGGTGAGAAAATTAGAGCTTTTAGTATATTATGCTCGGAAATTTTTGTTACATATCCTCTGTATGGATGCAGGGAAACTCTACTTAATTTAATGAATGTAATAAATTAAATCTACTCTCCTTTATTCCTCTTTACTTTCCTTTGCTCCCTTTTACTCTTTATGTTCCCAATTTGTAGAACAAACAATAGAAAGGAGAGTTGATTCAATTTCTATTCTTTTCTTTTCTTTCCAATTCTATACAAACAAATGGAGTATAGAACTTTAGGAGCTGTGGAATGAAGGCTGATTGCTGGGTCTTGTGAAGGTTAAGGTCTAATTGGCTCAAAGTTCTATTTTGATGCATATTTTCTCAATCCTATGAAGTTTGATCCATTTTTTGAAAAGAAAATCACTGATATCTATTTGGGAGTATCTTCATCCTCCTCTTTCAGTTTATTTTACTAATAAAATGAATATTTGCATCTCAATGTTGAAGATTAAGAAAGCATATTGTTAGGACCAGTCCTAACAATAGATTAATGGAGTTCTAAGAGATTGGATAATTCTAGAATTAGTAAGCAGAGAGAAGAGTTCAGAGAGAAGAGAGAGAGAAGAAGAAGAAAAGAAGATAGTAAGACAAGGGAGAGATCTGGAGAGGACGAGAGAGAGAGAGAGAAAGAGAGAATATTCAGAATTGTATTGCTAATCATTGAGTGGTCTCAAAAGGACATTACAGTCATATATAGAACAACAAATAGGATGTTAAGTACAAAGGAGGGCAAAATAGTCAAGTTAGTAGTTAGTTAATTCTGTTATTTTTTCTAGATTTTTTGGTGATGCTAGCTGAGTAAGAGTTAGTTAAATAGCTGGAAAGAAAGTGTGTGCACACCATTATTGCCCCCAGTACAGCTGTCACCTAGATTGTCCTCATATATACATGTAACGTCCTTTGGGACCACTCATTATTGATGAATACAATTCTGATTCTCTCTCAGTTTTCTCTCTCCAATCTGCCTTTTATCTTATTATGCGCTCTTCTTCTTCTTCTTATTTCTTTCTCCTCTGTTCTAATCTTTGAATTCTATTCTGGAATTTCCTAATCCAAAACCATTAATCTGCAATTGTTAGGACTAGTCCTAACAACTGGTATCAGAGCCTAGTTCAAAAACTTCTGGGCAGTATGAGCAAGGCCTCTTTGGCAAAGAAAACAAAAGGCAGTAGTTCCAACAACACTTGCCCATCAATGGATGACATGGAGGAACAATTACGTTCCCTAAGCTCTAAGCTGGAGGAGCAAGGCAGTTATTATCTTCAACAGCTAGAGTCCAAGTTTGGGTCTCTGGAGACAAAACTACAAGAAATGCAGAAGGAGCAAATTGATTTGCGCTTTGCTCAATGCCAATCTCAAATTCACTATGAAGAGTTACGGTTAGAGAATCAAAGTTCAATTGCTTTTTTGGCCCAGCTTATCCAAGGCCAACAAAACTCCTCACCCACTTCGGCACCTCACCTCAATCAGTCTTCCCCATCCAGCACTACTAATAGAGGTAAGGAAACTCAATCCTTGAATCCTGATCCTTTTGTTATGGGGGAAAGGGATATTACCCACTCCTGTTGATAGAGAATTAGTTGATCCACTAGGATTGAATAGGCCTTATATAAATAGGCTCCTTCCTAGGTGTGATTTGCCAACTTTTGAAGAAGGGGATGCTAGATCTTAGGTTAGTAAATGTCGAAAATACTTCCAGATTTATGAAGTTCCAGGGGACCGACAAGTTGATCGTGCAAGCCTTTTTTTGCTAGGCAAGGCAGAGGCCGGGTACCTCAATTGGGGAAAGAACAGACCGAGTTTTTTGTGGGAAGAGTTTTCTGATACTATCCACTTACAGTTCTGAGAGGGAGGCGACGTAGATGTCATTGAGGATTTGCTGCAGCTCAAACAAACCTCTACAATAAAGGCCTATCAGGATAAGTTGAAGAGCTTAAACTGAAGATGGAGAAGAATTTTCCCCACCATATTGAGTCCTACTACACCAGTAGTTTCATAGGAGGGCTGAAAGATGAAATTAAAAATGCTATTAAAATGTTCAGTCCTATCGACCTATATACAGCCATAGCTAAGGCCAAGCTGCAGGAGAAGAATTTAGAAGCCATTAAACTCCAATTTCCTCCTAAGAACCAGACCAATAATCGGTTCCCCAACAACAACACCTTACCAACTTACCAATACAGCCCTCGCACTTCCATACATCTGCCAAACAATATTGCCCAAACCAGTAAATCAGCTGTGAATGAACTAGTTCAAAACATTGCCAAAGTTTCTCTACCACCAACCAAATGTACACCTGGCACTTACTATCGATGTGGAGACAAGTATTTTCTAGGCCACAAATGTGCAGATAAAAAGCTGCTAGCTCTACAGACAACAGAGCAAGAGGATATGGCTAAAAAAGATTGGCAGGAGGTTGAAGAATTTCTAGATTCTGAAGGCAGTAGCTAATTAGAGCAAATATCACTCTGCCTTCATGTTGTTGATAGAAGATTGAGTGACAATACGATCAAACTTAAGGGGCAACTTCAAGGAAAGTCTATTATGATTTTGATTGATAGTGGAAGCACCCATAGCTTTGTAGACTCCAAAATTGCCAAAGATCTTAAACTACCGGTTACAAAAGTCTCCCTCGTCACTGTTATAATAGCAGATGGCCGAAAGTTCAAACTTGTTTTATTCATGAATAATTTTCCTCTAAAATAGAGGTTTACATATTAGGAAATTAGATTCATAGCCTTAATTTAGGTTCTAACAAGATGTGACAGCAAATCGTCATAGTATTAGGAAAGTTTTATCTTAACTGTAAGGAAATTCTATGAAATAAAATCAGAATCAAATCCCCTTGTTACAAATGCCTTCATTGGCAAGAAATATGCCAGGCGTGGGCCAGCTAATGGCAAGTAGATTTGATGCATGATTAATTCCTATTTTTGTCTTTTAATTTCATTTTAATTCCCAGATTAAAAGTAGTTGGTTTCTAGTAGGATTCTTTTACTTATGGCTTTCTATTTTTGTAATAAGAGTTTCTATTTAAGAGGGACAGAGAAATAAAAGAGTAAGTTGTATTTTCCCTAATACATAGAGGTTCAGAATTCTCTCTCTTAACGAGTTCAGGAGGTGGTGACTCCCTTCAAGAGTTAAAATTCTTCCAGCAAACTAGATAAGTCACGGAACAGAAATAAGGGCAAAGACTCGTTAGTCAAATGTGACTTTCCTATCAATCTATCGGTGACCCGATCCTAAGTCTTGGGACCTAACAATTTGGTATCAGAGCTAGGTATCATGGTTGGTTCAGATGGGAGTGAAGAGCGGCAATTCATCATTAATGAGGTCATTGCACAAGTGGAGTTTAGAATAGAATTAGGGCTGGTGGCTCAATTCCAGCAATTCACTTTACAAATGCAAGAGCTTTTTTGTGATTCACATTATGGCCAAGAAAGAGATACTGATATGGGTCATTTGAGCAGTAACAACCATGGCAGCCATTCTTTCAGACAAGGGGTCTGACCCAATTAGCCACTTGGTAATGTGATGGTTCCGCGCTACACAAAGTTAGATTTCCCAACATTTGATGGCACGGAGGACCCATTAACTTGGCTACACTGTTGTGAAAAATTTTTCTCTAGTCAATGGATTGACGACGGGGATAAGATAGGATTAACTGGGTACCATATGTTAGGTGACGCTCAGTATTTCCATCAAATTGAGCAAGAACATCCACATTTGTTTTAGGCAACATTCAAGGATTTTTGTAGCCTTCGGTTTGGCCTACCTGTGCAAAGTAACCCCTTGGATGAATTGATTAATATAAAACAGACCGGGACGGTAGAGGAGTACTAGCAATAGTTTTAGATGTTGTTGGCTTGCGCAAATACGGTGCGAACATATCAGCAAGTGGATATGTTCACAACAAGATTGACTGAATCCATTGGGATTGAAGTGGAGATGCAGCGTCCTCCGGATTTGGTGCAAGCAATGAATTTAGCACAAACCTATGAGCAGAAACAGTAGATGTTAAGGATTGCGGGACCTCGCCGGGGCCTATGGTAGCACATTCGAAGCAATCTAACTCCTACATCGACTATGGGTATGCAAGCTTCGAAGGGTGTGGTGGGCAACAGGGTAGTATAAGGAC
>CANXYI011789371.1:0-14197 GCA_948208565.1 Hura crepitans
ACTGCAAGATTAGAAAATAATATTTTTTTACTCATAATCCAACGATAGTGATTGCATCGGCAGAATAAGTTCAACTTACCAAATCATGCCCCTAGGATTTTTAGTATTTATTTTCCTACTTTAATATTTCCTAATAAGAAAGGAATTCATAGTTTCCTAATTAGAAAAGAATTCTTATTTCATTAAGTATGATAGGATTTTGAGTGTTAATTCAGTAAGTTGAACTTATCGTAAATCAACAAATAAAAACTGCTAGATTAGAAAGTAATATTTTTTTTATTTATAATCCAACGATCGAGATTGCATGCGTAAGGTAAGTTCAACTTACCAAATCATGCCCCCAGGATTTTTAGTATTTATTTTCCTACTTTAATATTTCCTAATAAGAAAGGAATTCATCGTTTCCTAGTTAGAAAAGAATTCTTATTTCATTAAGCTTGTAACCTCTATTTAAAGAGGTTGAATCTTAATCAATAAAAGAAGCAAAAAGTTTAATAGAAATCTAAGAGATCGGGTTCTCTCTCTAACGAGTCCTAAGGTTCTTGCTCCCTTCGACAAGCTCAAAGGTACAAACTCCTTTTGACGAGCTTCATTTATCACCCAGTGTTTCAATCAGTAGAAGGAGCATCTGTACAGCTCATATACATCATCCCAATGTAAGGACTTATGAAAAATAACATTTTTTGATGCCAGATTACATATTATATCCATTTAATTAGCTTTAGAAGGAACAAGCTTAGCAAAAACACATCCTTAGAAGGAAAAAGTACCGCACTTAACTTGGCAAGATTTCTTAAATGACAACATCTTACTCAAGGACTTCAATTTCCTTCTACGAAGCAACATTGATAACAGAACATTTACTTGTACCAATGCCTCAGAAGACAACTATAAATTCTATCAGAAATCATTTTCCTTTCAGTTTTTTCAGATCTGCAACATATATGAGAATTAAATGCACAAGTAACAACAGGATAAGACACACATGAGGCCACACCTGCAAAGCAAGTTGTTCTGCAGTGGTTGATGACTCCACAGCAGCTTTCCAAGCAACACATTTGCTCCTCTTTGCAAAATCTGAATTCTCAGGGTATAAGATTCCTGGTATCTTCATACATCCAGCTGCAGAATTTAAATTTCAAATAAAATCATGATAAATTACTCAGTTGAACAAAGTGCAAGCAGTAGAAAAGTAAAATCCATATAAAGGAAAGAGACGAAGGAACCAGACCTTGTCTGGCAGCTTTTGCTACCAAGGAGTGAGGTAAAACCTTCCAACTGAATAGCTGGCGGGAAAGTCTACCACCTCTCCACCAAAGCATACCCAATCCACTAGCAGAATTTGAAGGAGGACAGGAATCAAAATCTGAATACCTAGCTCTTTTCCTACCAATTCCATTCTTTGAGGATGTACGCGATGAAGGCATAATAATATGAGAAGCTGAACCAACCATGATACTAGAATCCACATGCTTCAACCACTCAGATGAAAGTGCAAGAGAATGAAGATTTGACTCTAACTGCAACATACCATAGCAATGTAGATTAATGCACAAGGAACAAATTCTAGAACCACTACAAAGATTAATGCAGCATGAGAACAACTTGGGCCGTCCCTTTGGGACCACTGGATTCACCAAAATTTCTGAATGACAATCAAGACAAAGATTAAGCAAAAGAAAGAGACAGAAAAGAGAAAGGGAAGGAAACCCTAGCTTCAAGAGAACTCAGGCTTGTCCAAGAGATACAGGCGAGAAGTGCTCAAAGGACTGCTTTGGGTATGTTTACACAGTTGGGATTATCAATGAACTAATTGATCAAATATCTAATAGCACAAAGCATAAAGACTATAATCCCCATGTATCAACAAAATCCATCATTAACCTAATTGAAATCCATTTCAAGCCTTTTACATATAAGCAAAGTTAAAAAAAAAAAAAAAAAGAGGAGCTTGAAAAAATTTGTACTGAAACTTGTGGGGAGTTTAAAATGGTGAAAAATGTCAGACTTTAAATGCTTTACATCGATTCAAAAGTTGGCAAGACCAACAAACAAAAGAAAGATTCTTACTGTGAGGAACAAACGTTTCACAGACTCAATATCAGATGCATTAAGAACACTTTTGCGCCAGAGCCCGCTGTGATGTGGATTGAGCCATGGACCTAATAGAAGGCCCTGCAACTTTTCTTCAATCACAAGAATATGTCTTGTGATATTTGTAAGATGGGCTTTCTTGTTTCTTTTTAATTGAAGACCAACTACCTCAGTCACAGACCCTTCACTAATAGGACCCAGACTCATATTAAACAAGCAACCTGGGTCATCAACAGAAACCCTGCAAGGGAAGCACCATCCGCATTTTTCTTTCTGAATATCAACATTTAAGCTTGGAATAGGCCAATGAAACTTGGAGCACTTTTTTGAAATAACCTTCACCTGAGAGGAAATTATTTCCTCATCTGTTTTCAAGGAATTATCAATGCTTTTATCTGCTGACTTGTGCATCAACTCTTCTGCAATTGATGAGGCTATATGACCAAAACTGTAATAGTTCATGTAGCCCCCTATCTGCACCTGGAATGTGCCACAATTTGTTCCATTTAAAGCAGATGACAAGTGGTCATTAGCTGCAGATCTTATAATATTGTCGCTTTTTAAATCCACACGGGTCGATACCAAAGAATTGTCTCCCATCTTTGGCACATCAGATTCATCAAAGAATTCATTAGGTATATTGGGTCCCTGTTTTTGAAAATTCTGATTCTCTAAACTTGTCTGGGTTGTCTCAGCAGATCCTTCAGAACTCGCACATGTTTGACTTGCAGACTTTGAGGCCTTAATATTAATAAGGCCAGAACTTCCTGCTACAAAGTTATCTATTGGTTTCGTTCCATCAGCTGTCTCATTATTGATTCTACATGTTTCCAAAGATGCTGATGCAGCTGGAAGCATGCAAATGTCTAAGCTTGTAGCATGATTTAAAAGTTCAACATTACTACTTGCATCATACAAAATAACAGGGATATCCCATTGCTTGTGGATTGCCTCCAATATATTGCTATAAATCACCTCTGAGGATCTCAGCACTTTAATAACAGCAATAAGATCATCTCTGTGGTAATAATTGAATGAAGATTCACTTTCACAAGATTCTGACCTGCAAGATCAACAACAAGTGGAAGGAAGAAATGTTAGAAGCAAGGCTCAATAAAATATAAGAAACAGGCATATCTGAACAAGAATTATCAGAAAAGTTTAAGGATCTTCAAGCTCAGCACACAATGTATAAAAAAAGAACCTCCTTAAACTAAGGAAACCAGAAAAATGGCATGCTGAGAGACACATAGATACATAAATTAAAACATGGCCATAATCCTAGTCCACATTGGACATAACATTCTAATAATAATAGCACCATAAACATAAAAAAAGTTTGTGGAGATATGCAGTTTGAACATCAAATTCATAATTAGAGATTAACTGTCACCTAAATCAAACCAGCTCAACTGCAACCTCAACTCTCCTACCACAAAGTTGAAAGGAAGGACTAGGTGATGTACAACGAGAAATTAAACAAATAATAACTTTTACCCATTAATAGAAAACACAAATTTTCCAATTTATTTCTCTTACATAAATGAGGAGTCAAAAGTTTTTTGGATTTAAATTACCAACAAATAAATCTTCAATAAAATAGGTTTTTTTCTATCATTTACTTTTATCTATCAACTTGTACAACCATCTGATGCCAGTTATGCAAAAAGTATTCATTATTGTGTTAGAACAAAGTTCCCCCCATTGTAATATATTCACAGAAAAGTCAAATTCCATGCATTGTCCATCTAAATAATGTAAAAAAAATCCAACAATGTATAAAATATTGACAAAATTGTTGTGTTTGCTCATAAAATGAGGGATGATGATTACTCAAGTTTGTAAGGAGCAGGAATAAAAAATCCTCACAGCCAGTATGAATTAGCTGGGATATCATGCCCTTTAGAATATTAGATTTAGGGGGGCCTTAGTTTCTTTTGTTTCAAATGTTAGTCCTCCAAAAATATAATAAAAAAAAAAATTTAAAAGCTTACAGATTCATGTACAGCTACAACGGATGTTAATCACAACCACGAAGAAAGAATAAAATAAACTTTTTCAGAGTGTTAGTGTCTACTGGTGATGAATGAGGCATGCTAGTCCACCTAATCATGCAGGAAATAGAACATGTTATTTGACTAGCTCTTCATCAGTTCTAGGAAATGGAAATTTAAAAAAGAACAATGACAGTGATGATGACAATTAAAAAAAAAATCCAATATGTCAATTATGAGTTGGACACACTTACACCAATAAATAACCACAGCTGTTAAAATATAACCGGCCATAGGGATCAACCCCCAATAACTCTGCCCCCCTAACTGATCCCCGACATTTCATCCAAGGCTTCTCCCTGTCTATAGCACACTCAGGGCAAAACCAGTCACCCTCAGGCAAAGAATCATTGGCAATGCCTACACACTTTGAATGATAGGCAGCAGGGCAACCATCACAACATATTAAGTTACCATCCATCTTACAAAGACAGCATTCATCATTATTCCCGTCTGCATTGTCGTCAACAGCCTCCTCAGTTAAGCATGAGCCACCTGACGCATCCATCCCTCTCCTCCTTTTCTTCAAAGCTCCAAGAGTTGTATGCCTATCAAAATCCAAGTCAGATTCAGCTCCTGAAGACCTTCTGTTAAGCTCTGACCTAATGGCTTCCACCTCAATCATATCATCACACAGACATCTCAGTATCTCAACTTTCACAGAAACAGGCTGTTTATAGTAGTCACTTTTTAATAGATTCAACTGACTAATATTGAATCCAGGTTTCATATCCGAACCATGCATTAGAAGGTACTCAACCATGAAAATAGGCCACGTGACTAAGTCCAAAAAATCCCAGTCAAGACTCCTACATCAGTCAATTGTAGAATTAGGAAAAAATTTAAGAATTGATAAATAGGAGTTAGGAAGAAATGAATGGAAGGAAGAAACAAAAAGCATACCTCAAGCAATTAGCAGCAGATTCAGAACCTTCATCTGATAAATATTCCAAATGCTTTCTTAAAACTTGCAAAATGGAGACATGTATGAAATCAAATAATGAGCTAGGAAAGCTACACTTCAGAGCTGCCACAAAATCCTCCAATTCAAAGGGGCTTAAGAACAATAATATACTAAATGATCTTAGACAAGAGTAAACAGAGAAAAACTCAACCACAGAAATTCCACCCAGATCCAGATTCTGTGAAGAAGGTGGCAACTGCACCTTCGGAGGAAGAACCACAGGCTCTTCAGGCCATTCATGATATGATTTCCCAGGTTTCTCCTCAGTCAATGCGCTAACTGCGGGAGACAATGATAATTCATTGAGTGCACCTAATGTTGTGGTGGTTGAAACATTAATTGAACCTCGACGAGTACTCCTCCTCAACACTGTTGTTTCTTGCGGGGCATTCACATTACCAGAGAGTCTTCTTCTTTTCTTGTGACTACCAACAACTTCTTTATATGCACTTCCCATATCACCTTGCTTCCCATCAGTCTCCATGCTACAATCTTCCTTGCCAGCTAGAGCATCTACAACAATCATTGTGTCTAGTGTAGAATCCATGATATTCACAAGCTTTCCCCTCCTCCGCCCCCTCTGACGAGCACTCATTTCTTTATGTACACTTTGGTCATTGTGGTTCCCATTTGCATTGGTAAAAGGCATTGTTTCTGGTGTAGAATTCAAACTACCCACATCATTTAGCCTCCTCCTCCCTCTCTTTCGACCAGCACTCCCTTCCTTGTATGCACTTCTTATATCACCTTGTTTCTCATCAATTACCTCAGGAGAATCCTCCTTGGTATTTTTAACATCCTGAAGCTCAACAGAATCATAAGCCCTGATATCTTCGCCAATAACAATATCCTTCTTCCAAATCCCCTTAGCAAGCTCTAAACATGAATCGTTAGTGACAGGAACTTCTTGCAGTGTCCCATTATCAATATCAACTTCAGTATGAACTCTAAACAAAGCCCCAGTTTTGTCGATGTTTTCTTGACTTGTTTCTTTAACTATCTCATTTGATGCGCTTTGCCTATCATGCCCTCTGCATTCACCATCTGCATCATCTTTAGGTTCCTCGTCAATATCCAAATTCAAATCAAACTCACATTTCCTCTTTTGATCTTCTAAATGGACAGCCTCCATATAAAGCTCCGACAAATTCTCATCCGCATTACCATTCACGTCCAAATTCAAGTCAATACACTCTCTCTTACTTACATTTTCGTGGTTATCGGCATTAATACCGTCTCCCTCGTTCAAATCAATCCCTTCATTCAAATTTAAGTTGAACCCAGCATTCAAATCAAGAGCCTTCTTCGCGCCACCATTTCCATTCAAAATCCCACTAGCGTACTCAGTTTCTCTTATATTCTCCTCACTCCCACTTCCCTTCTCAAGAGATTCATTCAAATCAACAGCAAAAATTCCCAAATTCCCATTAGCACACTTAATTTCTCCCAAATCTATAAACCCGTCATTCAAATCAACATTTCGATTCATATCGAAGTTCGCATTAGCCTCTACAATTTCTCTCCCTAGGGTTTCCGAAAATATATGATTATAAGAATTGGAATTAGAATTACCTGAATCTCCTTCAATTCCTCGGTCCTCCAGCTTCCCCGGCTCAACACGACGGCGTTTCTTCGGCCGGCGACCAACCCGGTGCATGTGGTCAACCGGTTCAGCCTCTTTCTGCTGCAACAAAGAAGAGACTTCAGACAAATCAAGCTCCTCTGAATCGCCGTCCTCGTAAACGATCTCAAAGAAACCAGAAGATGCGTCATACGATTTCACAATTCCAGAGAAAACACCGTGGCCGGTGAACTCCTTCTTCACTATTTTACCTAAAAACTCCATGTTTGCCTCCCAATTTGATCTCAAGGTAAAAATGTTAAAAAAAATGAATAAATAAAAAAAAAGGTGAGAAACGCTGTTTATGTTTTTCAGTTTTCGTCTTCTGTTCCTCTCTCTCTCTCTCTCTCTCTCTCTCTCTAAACTTTTTTTTTACGTAGAGAGAGAAAAGGAAGGCTTCCAGTTTCTCTCTCTAGAAATGCTTTTAACATGCAGAAGGAGAAAGGGGAGCGCAAAGTACGACTTTCAATTTCTCCGTGCGAAGAAACGGGTTCAGTAGTGGGTGGTTTGGAATTTCATTGATCCTAAGAAGTTTCCATTTTCTTGAAAAAGTTACTGTTAATTTTTTTTAAATACATTTTTTATCACGTGTTTAAAATTTAAATATTAATTTGATATTTTGATATGTAATATATATTTATTATTGAATTAAATGTATAATTATTACATTCTTTAATTTAACAGTGAATATAAAATATGTAACAAAACATTGAATTACCAAATCAAACCCTTAAAATTTAATACAATAAAAATCAAATAACTTTAATCAAAAATTTCAAACTATTAGATAAGGTTCACTAAAAAAATGAAACAATTTAATATTATATTGAAGAATTACTATTATTTTTTAGTTATTTTCTATTTAAAAAATACTAATAATTTGGTCAAAACTCAAAAGGAGAATGGGAAATGGAATTGTAACTGCCACACAGGCAGCAAGAACAAGAGGTGGATTGAGAGATTTTCTAATTTGTTGGACAGGATGAATTAATTAATGATAAATCATAAATATTGCATAAATAAATAAGTAAATAATATTTTATATGCATAATAATCTATTAATATTAATTTAGTTTAGCACTATAAATGAAATTATGAAATCGTTTTCATATAACTTTAGCTTGGATATATAGCAACTAAAATTAGGTGGTAATGGCAGTCCTATCGTCAACATCGACATCCCTTTTCAAAATATTGGTTAGTTCACAGGACAAATTAACAAATATAAATCACAAAATACACTATTTATTTCTCTAATGTTCGTCAGAAAACTATAAATTTTCAAATTTTTGAAATTAAAATTGACATATAAATTTAAAAAAATAATACTAAATCTGCTATATAGTTTAATTATCAAGCATAAAAATGTATAATATAAAAAGAAAATGGTATTCAGGTGAATTGAATTATGGTTGTTTGAGTTTTTTTTTTTTGCATGATTAATGGATTTTTTGAATAAATACGTGCGAACTGAAGGCCATATTAATCATCGTTTTCCGTCTAAAGCATGAGCCCAATAAAATTAAATAGATTATACTAGTGAATGGTGATAAAACATTGCAATATCAGCAATTACTTATTCTCTATTTTTCTTTTTTGGAAGAAGAAGAAGATTGAATTAAAGCTAGAACCAGAAGAGTCATTTGCTGCTATTTATACCACAATTAGTACAAATGCAACTGTTTCTTGTAGGTACGATCGTTGTCTCGTATTTCAAATAACAGAAGAAACTGGTTTGCTGGGATTGTAATGCATCTTTCCTGGTTCTTCTGTCTAAGCATATAACGACACCACAAGCTTTTAAAATGGTGCGTTCCATCTATCTGATAATATGATATGATGTTATTAGGTCAGCAGACACCTTCCGATTTGTACTCAGTTTCTACCACAAAACGTCCCTGCGATTGCCTTTCATACATAGCAAAAGATCACACACGTATGAACAAAGTACAACTTTTCTACTTTCTCATCATTCTTATTCATTACCACCTTATGTACAATTCTACTTTCCCCATCTCAGTTTAATAAGCTAGTTGTTATTGTAGTGATAAGAGATCAAATGCTTTGTAGAAGTTGAGGGATTTTCTGGTTTATTCAACAGTAATTGTTTTGCTTCTTGTTACCGATTTCCTTTCAATTGCACATATGAGGCTTCGACTATACCATTCCATGTCTTCTTCTCTTCTTCAATAATTAAAAGCTATTGCCTTTTCAGAACATCAGAGTCTTCAGTCTTTGCGAACCTTCCTCGGATCCTTGGTTGACTGTCTGCGAGAGCTTTCCTACAAGCATACTGTAACAAACATATCATTAACTTTATGGTTTCGTTCCCAAACATGTTTACTTGCTTACCTTAATTTTCCTGCCAAAATTCCTCTCCGTCTTCTTTTTCCTGTACCTCGAAAGCTTCTCTCTTCGGTCTTCGGTGGTGTTGCTATTGATTATTAATGGTCGATCAAAGGATGACGGGGTGAAGTTCATGTTGACACTACGAAGAGTCTGTCATAAAAACCCTTTGTCAATAACAAGAAATGATTCTTAGCTGTTAGCACAAGAGCGATTGAATTTTGTCTGACCTTTATATCGCCCTCGCTATACGCCCTTCTCATCCCGTAAACAGTTCCAAGATCCATTCCAGAAAAATCCAGAAAATTCGGCTTTACTACAGCACCATCCACCCACTCCATCGAGTCCAAGCATTCTGAACTCTCACTTTTTGGTAACGGTGCATCAGAAACGAATTTGATGTCCAGAATCTCGGAAAGAGGTGTTTCTGCACTTGCTTTTTCCATGAGGTCCTTCTTACACTCATAGAAAACCTCACTTAGGAGCTGCTCAGTTTGAATTGATTCAATATCCGCCACCTTCAGTCCTTGCGTGGAGATGACTTCTTCCCCACAGGAGATCATTGAAATGGCTGCGGTCATTGGATCGAGGCCCACAAGTGGCTCTTCCATGATTGGTTCTGGAGCTTTGAATAGATCCCCTTCGCCTCCCAGGTCATACTCTGATATGGTAGAGGTTGGAATCATGTTGCTCTATATTAAAGAAGGTAGAAAATGAGAAAGTTAGCATAGAAAAAACAGATTAACATTGAAAAACAAAAAAAATCAACGGCTTGATACCAGGCTGAAGGCATTTTCAGAAGGGTTATTTGTTTTCATCTTATTTTCCCAAATTATGTTGCCCCACTAAAGAGAGGAGAAGGAAGAAAAAGGGAAAGTTCCATGTAATATAAGTGGAGAATACTTTCTCTGCTTAGCTTTGCCCACTTTTTCCTTCTTTATGCCACAAATATAAACAAGGACTTTTCTTTAGCGTGTGAATGGGTGGAAAAATAAAAAAACAACAAAAAAATAAGGACTGTTTCGCATCAAACAATTGGAGGCATTAGAAGAAAGCTAAAAGATCACAGATCTTTGTGACAGTTGCAACCATTTTTCTTTGATATTTTCTTATTCTCCATTCGTGTATTCCAGATCCAATAATGAAAGTAGAACATGTACGATTTCTATCTTGGACATATTTGATTACTCTGCAAATGCTGTGAAACAAGAAAGCTTCCAAATTTAGACTTTCCTGATTCTTATTAGCCAAACTGGGAGCAGAGAATTGCAAAAATAGAATACAAAATATAACAGTCAAGTTTCACCAAAATTAAGATACTGAAGATCAAAGCTTGGACACCTAGTAAAACTTCAATTTCACGAACAAAGAATAGCAGAATTCAGTATTTACTGCGGCAAGTAGCCTTTTCTTTAATCCCATTCTTATCAGCAACCAATTGCAAGCTAAACTCGATTCATTAGAAAAGCAAACACAAAATAGGAACTCCAAAAACATCACTAGCTAAAACGCATGAAATGAATGCAGATCAAGGAACGAAAATTACACACAGAAAGACATAGAGAAAGAAAAGAATACCACAGAAGCATGGATCTTCTGGTAGTTGCAGTATTCTTCAAGTTGCTGAATATCTTGAGAGAAATTCTGCACGTAGGGAAACAATAACCCAGTATCTGCGTACATTTCTGTTTAAGATTGCAATCGCTCTATTTTTTGAAACAAATAACTTTTTCAATGAGCAATATCAAATCACTTTCTTCAGAAACAGGGGAAAAACAGAGCAGCCAAAATGCGCATTAAATATATATATATATATATTTTTTTTCAAGCTTCAGGACATAGAGAAGAAAATAGAATTTATATATATAATAACGAGGGGTAATAATGATATATTTAATAAAAATATATAAGAAAAAGAAAGGGAAAAAATGGAGATGGCGTAATAAAGTAGGTTTATAAATAAGGACAAAATGTAAAAAGCCACTACTATCATTCACTTCTGTAATCTTACATTAAAATTCCTAGTCTACGCCAAGTTGTAAGAATATTTATATACCAAATTAATCGTATTTTATTATTATAAAAAAATTAAAAAATTATTATACACTTAAAAATCTAAAATAATTGATGTGCGCATTACTTTCACGTCATTAAATTAAATTTATATAATTAATTTACTAATTTCACCTACTGGTGAATCTTAATTTATTTTGACGATGGAATTGTTTTGTTAATTATGATTATTAGATTCCAAATTGGGGTGAAATGTACCCAGCCGAGAATTCGTGCGCTTGTGGGCAGTCGTCAGATATTGTCTGACCCCTTCTCTTGGCACGTGATGAAGACGCGTATCACATACGCCTCTCTTGCTCTTACGGGCCCTTCGCGCTTCTGGACCCGCCCGAGCTAATGCCATTGGAGCCAATATTTTCGGACATAACAATTCTCAAATTTGTTATTCACTTCAGCAAAGAAAAATTGTTAATTCTTCTTAATTTTAATTCTGAGTATGTTTTAGAAACATTCCGTTAAAATTTAAAATGCATTTTCATATAAATTATAAAATAATCTAATAATTAAAACTTTCCACGTGATTTAAACATATTTAAAATGAATTTTTATCTCATCTTTTCATTATAAATAGGTTCATGAATTTTTCGTAAATTCGATCAGACAAGTTTTGTCCAATAAGGCTATTGATTATGTAATTGATTTCACTAACATGTACTTGATTGAATCTTGTTTTTTTTTTCATATTGATTAGCAAGCAGAATTAGAGCTTCGGCTCATGGAATCTATAAAGTCAACATTGATCCCTCGCTTGAAGAAGCAAAAGTCTCATAAACAAAAGTCAACTTTGATCCCACAGTCTACTAACCAAAAAAGCAATTATCCTCACAATAAATTAAATATGATATAAATATAGTAAGAAGTAGTATTATTATTATTTCTTAAAAAATTGATCCATTTTCTCCCTATTTGTAATTTAATTATAAGTTCATAATTTACTATAAAATTATAATAAAAATTAAAGGTCGTGAAAGTCAATAGGAAGTTGACTTGTGGCATCTTATATACCAATAGATTATTGGAGCCGCAAATTTGCCTTTTATGGCCATGCGTGACCTATAACACAAACAAAAGAATAAGCATAAAAGAAAAAATGACAGCTTACATTTTTTTTTCTTTTATTTTCTGCATTTGATTTTCTCTCCGAACATACTTTCTGTTATATAAAATGTGTAAAATTAATTAAAAAATCGATTCGAAACTAAACCAATTTTTTATTAACCGAACCGGTTTTTAGCTCCATGTACATAATCTTCTGTTACAAATCATGTTTGCATTTTTTATATTTACATTACATATAGAAATAAGAAATAAGGAAAAACTTATTGTAAACTATATATTATTATTTGGTGTGGAGTAGACAGAAATAAATTAATATCTCATTTATTTAGACAAAAGTACAATTTTTTAAATCTCATTTTATATATTTTAAAAATTTTTGTCTTAAAAATAAATAACTTAGAAGTGTATATAAATAGAAAATGATATATTTTATAAAATAATTGGCTAATGTATAAATTATAAAAATAGAGAGAGAGAGAGAGACTCGGTCGTCAATTACGAGCATAATTGAATGCAGGTAGAGGAAAGTGACTTCTCATCAACGTTATGGACTCAAATTTAATACACAAATTTCTTTTTTTAATTTAATTTCCTTTTTAAAAAATTAGTGGTCTTAAGTTCGGATTCTAATTGAACTTTTTATAATAAATAATAATAAAAAAGTAGTATGATATTTAAATTTTTATATTAATATTAGTATGGAAGTCTATTTATTACATTAGAAAATAAACAGTTATTTATTATTTAATCTACCGTAAATCAAATAGAAAAATCATATAATTAATAATTCTGCAAAATAGAAAGGCAGAATAAAAGGTCCCCCACCCATCTTTAAAGCTTGTGAGAATTGCAAGGTAGGAGAGGTAATTCATTAATGAAAGGATCTTCCATTATTATTATTATTATTATTATTATTTTCCTTGAAAAGTGAAGAAAAAAAATAAGTAAATTAGCTGTAAAAGAAAGACAATGAGAGGGAAACAGATTCTGTCTTCCAATAATTTGTAGAAATATTTCTTGTCATTTTCCCAATCTCAAAGCATAAATATTGATATACATAAAGCAAAGAATGAGTGTTGCTCAAGAAATAAAATGCATAGAAGATTTAATGTATTAAATACTCTTCATCTCACATATTTAAATATAAGAATATGTCGTTTTTTTATAATAATTTATGTAATTCTTATCGTTATAGATAAGTTTAAATTCAGTTTTTAATATAATATTAGAGTTAAATTTGTGATATTGAATTATCTGTAAATATATGCATACTAATATTTCAAAATTTCTGCTAATATGATACTTTTTATAATGATTCTTATAATCATTATTTTTTAAAATTAAATTTGATTAAGCCCAATTTTTTTTAATATGTATGAATTTTTATATACAATACACAGCACTTTCGAAAAAAACTGAGATGCACACATCAATTATTCATGAATTTTTCTATATCTTACATTCAATTGTACAGCACTGCGAATCTCCAATTTAATTGAAATTTTATAATAAAAATAATGATGATGATGACATCTCTAAGGCACAGACTCGATACTAATGTGAAAGCTAAATGTTAGAAATAGTAAAAGGCACTAAGGAATAATATATCATTTTTAAGTAAAAGACTTGTCTGGTTTATACCTATATCTATATATATATATATATATAATAACTATATTTTTTATATATAACCGTTATTCGTAAGCTAATTCATCATGAATAGAGCTCAAAATAGAAAAATTTTTATTTTAAAAAATTTGTAATATACTTATGCTTGAAATTATTATTATTATTATTATTATTATTATTATTAGCTTGGAAGAAAAACAGAGGGGAGGAATATGGAGTTTAGGCTGTAAAGTAAGAAAAAGGTGCAAAAGAATTTCAACCCATTTGCCAACCCCACAAAAAACAAATTTAATTTTTTTTTTCAAGTTATGAGAAATGAATATATATATGTACACTCTAATATGGGAGTACCAAAAA
>CANXYI011789620.1:0-14854 GCA_948208565.1 Hura crepitans
CACCTTAGCATGATACTTGGACAACCAGTCCATGACTAAGATAAGATTGAACTCACTGAATCACAATTCAATGAAATTTGTAGAGAAAACTTGTCCTTGTACTGACAATAGACAATCTCTATACACATTATTCACTATAAGATGTTGTCCTATAGAATTGTTAACCACCATGTAAAAACTAAGGTCATCTACTTCTAAATCTCGATCTAAAACTCATGCAATGCAGATATAAGAATGTGTGGACCTAGGGTCTATTAGTGCTAAAGTAGGTAAATCAAAGATATGCAATGTACTCTTAATAACATCAGTAGCCTCTACCTTTTCTTTAGCTCTTATAGAACACTGCTTCACTGGAGCTCTACTATCTATCTTATCTTTCTGACTAGCCCTAGCACTACTTTTTATATCTCTCTTACCTGCTTCTATGAAGGAATATATTGCTTCATCAAGTAATCTTTTTAGAAATGATCTTTGGAGCCACAACCCTAGCAAGATCCTAGTATGAGTCTTTAACATAACCCTAGATGTCTCCTATGGCAAGTCTCACAAGCAGGTCTTATAGCACTACTTGCAGTAGATCTAAGAACCCTAAAGTCTGAGTCTATGTTCTAAAACCTTGTCTTGACCTCTATGATCTATCTGATAACTTGCCTTGATAATGTTTGGATTGACCACTCTTATGCTTCTTATTATATGCATACTAAGAACTAAATTGCCTATGTCCAAAAGATCTTTTCTTGAAGCTGTCTCACTTTTATTTCAGCTTATTCACTATTTGTTGTGTGACAAGCTACTACCAAGGCTAAAAAGTCTCGAATCTTCATAGGAGCAACCTATTGCATAACATCTAAGTTCAACCCCTTCTTGAACTTTTTAAAATAGTCTTCCTCTATTGCAACAACTCCCTTTGCATATCGGCTTAGACGAGCAAATTCCTTTTCATACTTAGAGATTGTTTTGTGTTTCTACTTGAGATCTATGAGTTCCTGGTATTTCTAGTCTAAGTAATGCTTAGTGACATACTTTTCCTTGAATTCCTTCAAAATGAAATCCCATGTGATATCTACAGTTGTCTTTTGTTTAGTGATTGCTTCCCACCATTTCAATGCTTCTTTAGACAATATTAAGGTGGCACATACATCATACTCATCTTATAGGCATTGCAATTGCTGTATAATACTGTAATTTGGTCTAACTAGTATTTAGCTCTACTAGACACATCTGATTCTTCTCCCTTAAAGAATTTAGCCCCATTCTTAATCAACCTCTCTATATAAGTCCTTTGGAATGCCGACTATTCTTGTGGCACTAGAGATGGAACAACTTATGCATTAGCAACTGCAGTAGTAACATTTGCAGTAGCTGTTGTCACTTGCTTGATAGAATCTAGCACTATCTATAACAAAGTAGGTGGACTTTGCTATCTAGGAATAGCATGTCTAACATTACTAGGGGTCACATACTCGGGTTGTGCCTCCACTTGTCCAAAGGTAGAAGGAGCATGACTTTTTACCCCTTCGTCCTCACTAGGCATAGTGCTACTACTCATATTTCATACCTAAAGGCAAGAGAAACATATTATGAGCCAAATATGTAATAGTATTTGATATAAATGTACTAAAACTCCTAAAGTGCTTTTGTGTAACCCATATGTCTAAACAAAACCCCAACCAGATGCTCTGATACCACTAAGTGTGGCACCCTCTGCTCGATTTATACACTGAACTCGAACGAGGGATGCACAGATGCAAAATGATATCTAGTTCCGTTATCCAAAATCACTTAAAATTTAAAACTTTTACATAAGAAAACATTTCTTGACTTAAAAATGAAAGAAAACATCAAAAACCTTTTTGCATGCAAATTGAGGTAAGCTTTGGGGTCACTGTGTCGAAAATTCGATAGCATAACGGCTGTACCGAGACACTTTCCCAAATTTTTACTTACTTAAAAACACTTTTATATAATTAACAAACTCATCTCAAACTCTAATAGGTCCTTTTAACCCTCTAAACACAACATGAAACACAATGAGCATCAGACTCTCCATAATTAACATTCTCAAATGCAAACACATATATCATCACATAACATGCGAGAAGCAAAAAATGAAATTCGATAGTCATATTTGGAATACAAAAACTCACTGCAAAATGCATATTAGACCCAATCCCTTTGAGATCATAAGAGCACACTGACTATTAACCATTACATTTACATCACAATCACTATTACAAAAAGTACAAAAATACTCACGCAGGTGTTATCTTCGTGTCTTCTGATATACATACGCTTTAGCTATAATCTGCTGCCCTATTACCTATGCATCACAAACAAGCAATGCGCTAATCTTTCACTTAATGTTGTATTCACTTTAACTTGTAAAAAGGTTAGTTTTAACATACCATATGCACAACACAAGCCATATTTAGTTTTAAAATCACAAACATGTATATTGGGTATCTTATATGCAAACATGCATATTTCATGCAATAATCATGCCTTTAAATATCCAATATGCCAAAAATCACAAACATCATGTAATAATCATTTAGAGGCCATAAAGCACAACATATATTAAATCATCATCATAGCACTTGTAAGAAATCATACCACAGTCATACATTACAAAGAATAATGACATGCATGTTTTTCGAGTCGTAATTACCCTTATGAACACATAGACTCATATATACACATCATAACTATCCATATTAATGTTTTGAGTTATATTAACATATAATCATCATTTATTGCCATACTAATGATAATAAACACATTTAGATACCTTAAGACAAGTTTTAAGTTATTCGGCCTCACTATACACATATGTCACAAATTAGTGTCATTTAACATATTATTTCAATTTATGCAATTTTAAGCCATTTTAATTATTTAACTTATACCCATATTAATAAGACAACTAACCAAGAGTAGATAGTAAAATTACTTTGGCTTGAAGGCACTCGTACCTATAGGTATGTATACTTAAGCCTAAAGGCTCTCACATCTATAGATGCGTATCACTTAGGCTCGAAGGCTCTCATATCTGCAGATGCATAACACTTAGGCTCGAAGGCTCTCATACCCTTTAGGTACAAAAATCTTAGGCCTGATGGCTCTCATGCCCATTAGCATGTAAACTTAGGCCCGAAGGCTCTCATGCTTATCGATACGTAAATCAATAACCTATAAGTCTCATACCCGAAGGTATGCTAGCAGCTGTTACAATCTTAGTTGATTGGTCAACCTATCCAAACTAGGTTGTCTAATTATATAGGCATCATTAAACATGTCATTATATGTCAAATTAACCAATTTCACCATTTATATTATTATATTACTTAAAATCATCATTAGCCTCCTTGCACCTTTGCATGGCCTAAATAAATACACTTGGCCAACTTAGGCCTATTGATGTCCATTACACTTGTAGGACTTATTTCCAAGGTGTAATGGCATCAAAACACAACAAAATATCATTATGCCATATAAAAATGAAATATCACATTAAACAATCATTTCACGGCATTTTCGGATCTATACCTTCTAATGGTCATACATTGTCTCATCATGCATTTATAACACATATATATTCATTAAATGTCAAAAATACATCTTGAACATATTGGCACATCCCATTCATTCACATATAATACTTTCTAATCAACAAGAACATCTACACACACATTAGCGTGCTTATCGGTTCAAGTCGGCATAACGTCACACACTTAAGCATTAAGTCATTCTATGGCATTTTATCACACTTTATATGTATTCACCATATAATATACACATCGTAATCACACAAAATGCATAACCACACTTTTAGGCACGACAGCACCCTATTCATGGCATACACAATACCGAACCATATAATGCACTATAATCACAATTCAACATAATCGGGCATATAATCACTAGAACACCTTAAATAATTCCCATAATAGATTTTTATTGCACAATTAATCATAACTTCCTAATCATTGCATTTATTTCATTTTTAGGCATTAAATCACATTTATTGCTAATATGGACATAATGCATATAATTCATTAAATGAAACTTTTGCATAATTTAAGGTGATTACATATACCAAACAAGGTTGTACAGGACACCTAAAGTTAGCTTAGGCTTTCTCCTTGCCTTGGGAGGCTCGGGTCGTTGTTTCACCTATGAATACAAAAGGGTACAAAAATAAAAAATTAATATAAAACAATGTAAACATCAAAAAAATATTATGAGCCTATATATGTTGTTTAAAACACACAAGGAACCCATGATAAATAAAATTCCCCTAAAAGAAAAACTCAATAGTCAGGAGGTTACTATTTACCTTGAGATTCTTCTTGATTTTTCTTCTGAAATACTTCGTAATTCCCAATAATTTTGGTGTCCATGGACTCATCTCGAGACCTTCTTTGTTTCGGGTATGGGCTTGCACAGTGGGTTATCTTGAAGAAGAAGAAATCAAAGGAGAAAGGGAGAGGGAGGAGTGGATGGTGATTTTATGGTATGTAGGGGAGGAGATTAAACTTCCCTTATTTATAATTTCTCAAAAAATTATTTTTCCTTCAAAAAATTATTATAATCAATAGGACTGTTAGTTTTCCCCTATTTCTATCCCCAAAATTCCATTAATCTAAACCTAAATCCTTCCAAAATCTTGAGCTCAATTTATGACAATAACTCGAAAAAGTAATTCATTTTATGTCCTAAAAATTGGGTAAAAATAGTTCTCGAGCTCAAAAAATTCAGATTCTAAAGCCATTGGACTATTCAGAATATTTGAGTATCAAGTTGTAATATTTTTAGATTATTTTGAGCAACTTTTTATTTATTTTATGGTTCAAGTTTGCTTGCAGCACTATTCACAAGACACTATCATAAAGTCTAAATTAGCATTTTTAACCATCGGAACGACTTTAGATTATCTTCAAACTTTGCCAAAAATTCTCTTGTAATTAATACTCCCCATCGGTACACTTAGTGTGACTCGAGTTTTGAGAAGCACTATTAATCCTAGGAAGTACTATTCATGAGTGTCAGGATTTTTGGGTCATTACAAGGCACACATTACATATCATGTATTACCTTAAACAATACATCAATCATCACTAACCCTTTATTTTGTAGCGCCATTGATCCATCTACAAAAAAGAGAGCGATCATGTTTGGAGATGAAGTAGTAATGAAAGCCATGCTAAATGAGATCCTTCAAGACATGGAAAAAGGGATGATGGCTACTATAACCAAAGCACTATCAAGTATGCATACCTAGCAAGATAAAGGCCAAACCTCTATTACTGACAATAGCAAGAAAGAGATAGTTTCTGATGAAGAAATATTGCTTGTTAAGCCCATTTATAATAGGGTTCAATTGCCCAAGTATGACAAAGAGGATCTTATCAAAGAACTAAATGAAAAGCTGGAAGCTATGAGTCATCTAGTGATTGGGGGCAAAGAAATCAACTTAGAAGACATTAGCTTAAAGCTTAATCATGCCATGCCCTATAAATTCAAAATGCCAAATTTAAGCAAGTTTGATGGCACTTTTGATTTAAGGGCTCATGTGAAGAAGTATGCATTAACTATAAGGTCGACCAATTTATTGAAAGCACAAATGGTAAGCTTGTTTAGCATATCTTTAACTAGGTAACCCCTCGAATGGTACCATAGCTTGAAAAAAAAAACAAGGTGAACTAGGAATAATTGGCCTGTGCATTTAACAAGTAATACTCAAATAATGCAACAATCAAGGTCACCTAAATACTTGGAATTATTGCACCAAAAACCTAATGAATCATTTTCATAATATTTAGAATGATAGAGGGATAAAATACTTAAAATGAGAAATAAGCTTGGTGATACTGACCTAATCACAATGTTTATCAAGAATACTAATAGCGACATGAATAAGGCATTACCATATGGGAATAACTCAAGGACAAAGCTAATGATCTTGAATTAGCACTTTAAAATATTAGATTAAAGAAGAATGGAGAACTTACCCATCAAAATGATAATTTTGGCCAAGTTACTAATGTCAACATGGTCAGGACTTGCCATTTCTGTAAATTGGGCAAACCTCTATCTTGGTGCTTAAATAAGCTCATAAAAGAAGAAAACTACAACCATTAACACCCAAGCTACGAATTGATCCTCCTCTATCTAATCATAGGTTTGATATATATTGTGCTTACCATCAAGTGACAAGTCATCTCACTGATAAGTGCACCACTCTCTATCGTGCCATCTAAGATCTCATTGATGCTAGGGAGATACCTGATCTTGAAGCATGAAGCTCCCCTAATTAACCTTGTTTCTCATTCTTTTTAGTTTAGTTTAGTTGCGAGCTTTCATAATCTTTTCAATTACTTTTCCTTTAATAAAATAAGATAATGAATTTATTTTTAGTTTTTTGTATAAATATATTTTGACTTTCATCTAGAAAGGGAAAAATCCTTGATCACATCAACTTCAGCTCCCTTCTGAAGATGGATCAATGATTAATAGGCATCACTATAAATCATGCATAGCATTAGACATCACTAGAAATTATACATAACATATATAACATTGGCATCATAGAAGTTACAACATGCACACACATGTATAATACATACATCTACTAGACAATATGACTTTATGCTTCCATAATTTATTCATCCATACATTCATTAACCATCCACCTTGTATCACATTAATAAGAATAACATATAGATCTTACCCATATACATATGTATTCACATTTGGCATACCATACCTAAGCATATATCATCTTTCATGTAAACTTTATTCACCTTGTACCATCTTACCTAGTATATGTGTGACATGCATCCATCATATATTGACATGCATTTGCAATCACATTATGTCTAGGCATATCATGTACATATCACATGTATTGCTAATGTTCAATCTTACAATCATCCATGAAAGTTAAGCATAACATTGCATAAAAAATGCTTCAAAGATGTATTGTATCACATTAACTGTGTATCACACTAACTATAAAGATCATCCTTTGCTTAGGCTTTTAAAAAAAAACTCACCCATTTGTTCCTTTTAAAACTCTTCACCACAAAAATGGTAACTAGACCTAAAACTAAAGGTGAAAGTCAATTTGTGAGTAAAGGCATGGTGAGTAAGGCAATAACAATAGTAGAAGGAAGGATAATAACATTCATAGAAGAAAAGAATTGAGAAGTCCAACAATAAGGCACCTTAAAGAACACAATAGGCATGAATTCAACCAAAAAGGCAAGTGATGACCAAGCAACCAGGCCAAAAAAGATTTTCCATAAATTTACCCATTTAAATAGGCCCTTATCAATAATGCTTAAGAAGTTGAAAGAAGAAAACCTCCTTTAACCCTTAATACCTAAACACCATTCCTCACAACTTCCACCTAACCATCACCATGTCCTATATTGTGTTTATCACTAAAAGATTGGCCACCTAGCTAAAAACTACAAAGCCCTTTATCAAGCCATCTAAAACCTTATAGATTATGGTGCAATACCTTATCTTGAAGATCACCCATCACCAGACCTCACTGTCATCCCTCAAATCACTATAAAACGAGGTTCTCTTTTTTTAACATTCAATCTACCACCCTATGGGCCAAGTGTTGACCAACTACATGATTGTGCCAATCAAGGATATGGAAGGATCAAATGAAGATTGAATAGGTTGCTTGTGTTTTCTTTTCTAATTGTTTTTTCCTTTATGGTAGAACAATTAAGGTTTAATAAAGTATTATTTTGGCTTTTCATGAGCATCTTTGTGTACCTTATTAATTACATAGCATGGTACTCTTAAATGTGAGTTGAGAGATCAAAAGAAAAATAAAAACAAAAAAAAGGAACAAATTTAATCCGTAGGTACCATAAATAGTTCATGATTTTTCTAAGAATGGCTAGCCACTGTTGCACACAATTCTAAAGTTCAAAACTTGATCTTTCCTTGTAAGGTATAAGAAACATCCCTGAATGTGAGTTATGACATAAAAGAAAATAATAAGCTGGGAGCAACTAAATCCAAATGAAAGTTTTCCTTCAATCTTAAAAAGGTCCAAATTCAATAGGCTCCAAAATTAAAGTGTCAAATTTTTGTTTGCAAAAAAAAAGGGTTCTGTCCAATCAGTTTCTTCAAAACTCATAAATAATTCTAAACATTAAATATTTTTTATTCTTGCTAATATAAAAATCCAAAGGTCAGAAGGCTCTAAATGTTAAAACTCTAAAGCCTAAAGATCTACCTTAAACTTTAAACAATTGAGCATTCTCTTTTTAACTATTTTTGCCCTCATTAAAAAATAAAAGAAAAAAAAGAGTTTTCTAATTCCTACTAGGCCGATCAATTAAAAGCATTAGCCTAGGCAATAGTTAAGGAAATTAAGAGAAAATATTTAGTCAAAAAATCTTTGGAGTAGCTAAAAATAAGAATATCATCAATACATTACTCCACAAGGTCAAAAGGATGAGTATTCAACATACAATCAAAGTATAAGGTTTTAAACACTAGTATGGCATGAAGTAAGCACCTATAGCAAGCTTTTTATTGATCTCAGAAGCTGTCTAAAGACCTAAGCTTCAAGACATATCACTCTAAGTTTATAATCTACAAAAGTTTGTGAGCTTTAAAACATATCTAGCCATTTCAAAGGTGCAAGTCTAAGATCAATTGATTGAACACAACACAATCATATCTAAAGCCTTAACTGAATGTGGATGAGCTAAATTTAAAAAAAAAAGAGGAAAAAAAAAGCTTACTAGGTTAAAAACTTTCAAAGGGTAGCTTAGGCAAAATTTTGAGCATACCTCGCTAAACTAAAAACTTGTAAAGGGTAATATAGGCAAAAATTAAAAGTGGAGAGAAAATATTTAGTTAAAAAATTTTTTGATCAACTAATAACAATGGTACCATGCTATACAATCATATACATTTGCTTGCTCGTTCATCTTAATCACTCATTCTTCAGCCATACATATTTAAATGCTTTTCATAGTAAATTGATATTTTGCCCAAGTCTTGGCCTTACCATCGTTCACTTTAACTCAACCTACTTCTTAACACCTTCCTTAGCCTTTCTATCACTTTGGCTTGACCTATTTCTTTATAAGACATATCATACCACTTTACACCTTCACTTTTCTCAAATCCAAGTTTTCTATAATGATTCTGAGAGGGGAATGTTCTCAATAACAAGATTTGCACTGTTTCATGCATCTAGACCATAGCTGCCCATGCATCCATCTAGTTCAAAATAGATTCATTTATACATCCATTAAAAGAATAGAAACCCATTTAATTGTACATACATCTGCATTCATCATCCCTTAAGCATAGGATTCATTCATCCATCCTAAAAAAAGATGGATTCATTATTCATTAATACATTTGCCTTTATTATACATCCATCATAAGAAGAAACATTCATTCATCATAAGAAAAGATGCATTCATCTAACTTCACTATTCATTCATCATAGGAAAAGATGCATTCATCATTCAACATATATCTACCCTCACCATTCATTTATCATAGGAAAAGATGCATTCATCGTTCAACATATATTTGCCTTCTTCACTCATCCATCATAAAAAATGATTCATTCATTTAAAAGTCATATTCATCATATAGCTGTATGGATTCACTATTCATTTAGATTCCTTATTCATTTAAAAGAAATAAGCAAAAACACAGATAACTCTACATTCATTAGAAATACATTATTCATACAAATACCTCACTATATTCCTTCATCTAGAAAAGATTAGGAACTAATATGCTTATCATTCATTCATTCACTCAATTGCCATATTCAATCATTAAAATCATCTCACTCAATCACCTTCATGTTTCAATAGTCATTCATCTAAGATAAGATTGAGAGCATTCATTCATTTAAGAGAATATTAAGTCGCCAATCACCTGACACATTCATGCATTTGCACATGTATCAACTTATTCATATACTCACATTAATTAGGCATCAAAGCATCTAATATGTAGTCATATGCTTTAGGCACATAACATATATACATATTAAGTTTACAAGTATTAGTGCAAACATGCATGCATCATCTAACATCAGCATCTTATCTAGACATAAGTCGTATAGCTCACATAGCTTAGGAATGCAAAAGAGAAGTAACATACATGTGCACATTATTCAAGATAAAGTCACATTCATTCAAAAATCATAGAAAAGTCTCATTCATCTAAAGCACGAACTTACCCATGCAAGGTATTACATTTATATCAGTCCATATCAATTCACATATGCATATATCCTAGTCACATAGGTCATGGACACTCACATGCATCAGCTACATGGCTAAATACATTTAAGTCTTTAACTCATGCATCAATCATGCACTTCCATCACACACAACACATGTGCACAAATGTCACACACATACTTGCATAATATTAAGGTCCTTAACATTAGATATGGTTTAGACCATTGCATCAGACCTATCACCAAATTCAATTTGGTCCATAACATCAGACTATTTTCAAACCTATACTAGATTTGGTTTAATCCATAACATTAGACTATCTTCAAACCTTTCACTAGATTTAATTTGGTTAACTATCTTTAGACCAATCACCAAATTCTATTCAATCAGCTTATTCAGACTAATCACCTAATTTGATTTGATCAATATTTAGGTTATTTAGACCTATCACTAGATTTAGTTTGGTCAACATTTAGCTTCTTTAGACTTATCACCATATTCGATTCGATAAACTTCTTTAAACTTATCACTAGATTTGGTTTGGTCAATTTTAACTTTTTCACATCCATCACTAGATTTGGTTCAGTCCATTTGCAACTTACAAACCAGAAGGTGAATAGGCATATGTATTTGGTGTAGTTTTCTTTAGCTTTAACATATTGAAATTCATTTGAAGATAAGCAGTCACTCGTATTTGGTGTACTTTTCATTAACCTAGAGGTAAACAAACACTCATATTTAGTATAGTTCTTTCTTGTTTAATGTTTTGATCTCACATGAAGGCAAGTAGACATCTATAGTAAATGTAGCTTACATTTAAAGTTAATTTATCTACAAACTTTAGAAGCAAAGGCATGTTCAAATCAAATTGGATTTTTACTTCACCAAATGACAAGCAAGCACCTATATTTAGTGTGCTTTATCTTAACAATATCAATTAATTCTTTTTTAAAGGGAAGATACAATTCATATCTAGCCAGTTTTTGCTTTGATCTAGAGGTTGACATCCATATTTGATGTAGCTTCATGCTAGGTAGGTATAACTTTAGGTAAGTATCTCTAACTAAGTTAATTTGATATGCATTGTTACTTTAGCATTTCATAACAAACACCAAAGTAGAGGTAACTATAGACACTTGGATTTTGGGTCTAGGATTTTTCCTATGGATTTGAACTTTGACATAACTTAAAAGCTTATGGTGCAACCCAAAATTGCCAAAAAAAATGGGAATTTGTGTTGATAATGAAGGGCTTGGGCCTAATTCTAATAGGGGTGGGAGGATGCAGCTTCTATAATATGGACTCTTTCACTTTTTAAGACTATGATGATAATGAAAGACATGATCAAGCAATAAGGCAAGAAACCTAAAACCATAGTGCAAGTCCACGTGGAGTTCATGCCATAAGGTCCACGCAGACTAACATAAAACTAGGCCTAAAGCCTATGAACCTCCCGAGTAAACCCAAAGCCTAAGTCAGCATAGACCTACTGACAAAAAGCTTCTAAAAGCTTGGTTTTCCACTTTAGACTCTATTTCCTAATCCTAGCATGACTCTGGTTCTTCTGTATGGGAAAGCTATCCACTAACCCTATAAATACCCCTCCTATCAACCTATTTTAAGGCACACAATCTAGATAGACAACTATCACCCAATTTATGAGAGTTTAGGCATTGACTCTAATCCAAGATTCGCTTTACTAGTCCTAAGCCCTGACTAAAATAGTTATTATTTCTAAAACCCAACCATTGTCTTGTTGCTTAGTGCTAAAATCATGGTAAGATCTAAAGCTCTTTTCATCATATTAATTCATTTATTTTTGCTGTTTGCTATAACCAATGATCTACCATGATTAATTGACATGTGAGGCGATTTTATGTAATCCCCACATTGTTTATAGAAGTAGGTTAAACCTTTTAAATCATCTTAATCATGTTTTTATCATTCATAGAAAATTGTAATTTCACTATTTTTTAGAATTGACAACTAAATCTGCATGGAGCAATTTTTAATGGATGTGAGATCTGTGTGGACATATTATTTGAATATGTATATAATATGAGGCATGTACGAACCAATGTTTGATAATAGTTTTCCATTTACTTTGTATACTATGTTCCAATGTATTATGTTTACCAAGTTGACATGCTTATGTGCTATTATCATATTGTATGACTATTATGTCCTTTAATATGTATATTCTTGATATTTTAGGATTAATATATTGTCTGCATAGACTACTTATTCTATTTTGTAGTTTGCATGGACTCCTTTTCACAAAGAATGTAGTGTGCACGGGCATACATTTTAAATTCTAGTCCTTATGAATACCTGTATTTATCTTAATGTTTTCCTTTGCATGATTTGTTCACCATTCTTTTAGTTATAATCATCATTTAAAGCATGCATTATGATAATTCATATTTGTGTCACACAAGTTGTTATCATTTAATTTGGTATGGCTCTTAAGTCCTCATGGACCATTGTTTATGTTACTAACCTCTTTCCTTGAGTTATGCAAGAGTGACCATTCTTACTGAATTGGAGGTTCACACGAACATATTATCTATGACATGTTATAGTCCGTATGGATATAGACTAGATATATATTAAGTTTGCACGAACTTGACGATGTACAGACGGGACCTATTATGTGTCATGAACTATTTCATTTGGTTTTGTACATTTTATTTCTCTTTATTATTTTAGGTTCTAATAGGTTGATTAATAACTCATTTTACATGCCAAAAAGCCTAACCTCATATTAATGATTTTATACATAACTAATTAGTGATTTCTTAATAAAATGATTTTAAGTTTTCCTTAATAAAAGTTATATAGAAAATGTATTTTAATAAAGGCCAATCTCTTAGAGATGGGAGTTTGGTAATTACCACCAATTCCTATAGAATTATGATTAATTGTCAGGTCAAATAATCACTAATAAATAGCCCAATTTTTAGATGTAAATATAGACTTATGCTTATTACATATTTTTAATACTGCAATTTACTTTCTCCATGATTGCTGCCATGACTAATACACTGTCAAGTATATATGCCTAGTGAGATAAAGCTAACCTTTTACTATTGACAATGCTAAGAAAGAAATGGCTGATGACTAGGTTTGCGATAAAGAGATACCACTTGTTAAGCCCATCAATAATAGGGTTCCACTGACTAAGTATGATAAGGAAGATCCTATCAAAGAACTAAACGAAAGGTTAGAAGTCATGAGTAAGGGCAAAGATGTCAACTTAGAAGACATTAGCTTGAGCCTAATCATGACATGCCCCACAAATTCTAGATGCCTAATTTAAGTAAGTTCAATGGCATTTTTGATTTAAGGACTCATTTTAAGCAATATACAATAGCTATGAGGTCAACCAATCTATCGAAAGCACAAATAGTAAGCTTGTTTAGTATGTCTCTAACTGGGTAAGCCCTAGATTGGTATTGTAGCTTAAAAAGAAGATTAAAGTGATTTGGCAAGAGCTGGCCCATGCATTTAACAAGCAATACTCAAATAATGTAACCATCAAGGTAACCCTTAAAGTCTTGGAATTGGTACACCAAAAACCTAATGAATAATTTTTAGAATAATTAGAATGATGGAGGGACAATATTCTCAAAATGAGAAACAAGCCCAATGATATTACTAAATAAAGATGTTCATTAAGAATGTTAATAGCTACATGAATGTTGGGTCTTTGCTAAAGGCATTACCACATGGGAATGACTTAAGAACATAGCTATTATTCTTGAACTAGCACTTAAAAATAGAGGATTCAAGAAGAATGCAAAACCTACCCATCAAAATGATAATTCAGGCAAGTCACTAATGTCAACATGGTCAAGACTCGCCATTTCTCCAAATTGGGCAAACCTCTATCTTGGTGCTTGAATAAGGTCATAAAAGAAGAAAAACTATAGCCATTAACACCTAAGCAATGGATTAATACTTTTCCATTTAATCATGGTTCGATCTATATTGTGCTTACCATTAGGTGATAGGTCATCTCACAGACAAGTGCACCACTCTCTATCATGCCATCCAAGATCTCATTGACGCCAAGCAGATACTTGATCTAAAAGCTTAAAGTTACCTCAATTAACCTTATTTCTCTTTCTTTTTAGTTTAGTTTAGTTTAGTTATGAGCTTTTGTAATCTTTTCAATTACTTTTCCTTTAATAAAATAAGATAATGAATTTAATTTTAATCATTTGTACAAATACATTTTAACTTTAATCTAGAAAGCGGAAAATCTTGGATCACATCAACTTTAGCTTCCTCCTAATAGATGGATCAATGATTAATAGATAACATTAGGTATAACTAAGAATCATACACAACATTAGGCATTTATACAAATCACACATTATAGAAGTCATATACATATTCTAGAGTTTTAGGCTCTCATTGGTGCATCAATTAAACATATGTTGCACATGCATAACACTACTCCATTCATAATACTTAGGTAGTTATGCATCACTAATTCATGTAACATCCTAGATCGCATATACAGTATACACACATCATATAGATATATCTCATTCTAACATATGTTAATCCTTAGGCTCACCCCTATGCTAGGAAATTCT
>CANXYI011789667.1:0-10766 GCA_948208565.1 Hura crepitans
GGCCTTGGGGTGGTCTACAGACCTGCCTCAAGTATCCACCACAGACATTGATCAGTATACACTGCAGGTGAGGAAATAGTTCATGGACTGTTCTCTGTCATCTGCTATAGGTACAAGTACAGGATTTTCCACTGTCCAGTGTTTTCAAGTGATGTCTGTCTGTCTTGGGCCTATAATTAATTAACTTAAACATATTGATTATATGTCATCGAATTATACATACCCAATAAAGTTATGGATAATGAATAGGTATTTTAGACAGACATAAAAGTGTATGAGTGGGTTCATTTCATGAATCATTGCATGCTGTATAAATGACATATTGTATTTGGATTATTCCACCACTGAGTTTTATACTCAACGTGTCGGAGGCAGTAGACCGAAGTGAAGTAAGCATCAGACTTCAGCACCAGTGTAACTGTTAGAGTCCATTTTGGTATTCTATTTTTCTTTCTTATATATAGTAATAGTAATGCACTCATGTGTAGAGGTCATGTGGGTTATGGACACTCACTTTCAGTACTAGATGAATATTAATGTATGCTGAATTGCATAAAAATACTCTTATAATGTTTCCATGAGTTTGAATATGTGCTGATGAGTCTCCGACCCTATGATATATGTTGCAATTTGATGAGATATTAGAGGACCAGAGGGTCCAATGATGTTTGGTGATGGTGTATGATTCTATAGAAGTGTTCTTTTACAGGTTTAAAAATTTGACTAGGCAATAAAGCAGCCGTTATGCTGTTTATTTGTTTAAAAATGTCCGGTAACACCTGAGGGTGACATGAATAGATCATAAATAGGCAATGGTTCATAGAATGAGAAAGGGGTGTTACAGAATTATTTTACAGGTTTAAAAATTTGCCTAGGCAATAAAGCAGCCGTTATGCTGCCCATTTGTTTAAAAATGTCTAGTAACACCTGAGGGTGACATGAATAGATCATAAATAGGCAATGGTTCATAGAATGAGAAAGGGGTGTTACAGAATTATTTTATCACGTCATTGAATATGTGTATTCAAAAATTTAATTTTACACATGTACTATTTTTATTTATTTATGACCTTATTAGAATATAAAAATAAATTAGTTTGAATCCTTATTCTTATTATTAATCCTTTATCCGAATGAAATGATGCATAGTATAATATGGTTAAATAATATGATAATGATACGATATGGTTGAATAACAATGGAATGATAAAGCACTTACTCTAATAAGGGTAAATAAATGGTATATTTGAAATTTTTTTAAAGATATTTTAAAAATATAAATTTCAATAAACCATCAGAAATCACCTAATTCAGAATTTAAAATTTTAGCTAAAATTCATGGTTTTTGGACCATGAGATTACTATACATTACGATAACCATACTTTTGAAAGTATTCTCAAATAAACTCAGCTATTATACCATACCATATAAACCTACACTTAACCATGAAACTAAGATAAGTGGTAATTTCGTAATAGGATGGTAAAAACAGGGTGAAGTATATATCACATTCCTCAATAGCAATTGAGCGGGACGAGTCGTTTTGTCTGTTGTTCTGTTTGAAATTCAAACATCAAACGGCACATTTCACCATGTAACCCACGAACTAACCCCATTAATCCACCAACTAAAAGCCCACCTCTGTTTCTTTCTCTATCTCCGCCATTTTCAGATTTTGATCGCTTCCCATTTTCTCTTTCTACATAAAGTTTCGATCTCGAACTGTCTCTCTCTAGCCCTTTCTGAACCACTGTTTCTTCAAAATTGCTCCTTTTCTCACACTCGATTCCTAATATTTTTATCCAATCTTTGTTCCCTACAAGTTTTTTGACTTCGAAAAGTTTCTTTCTCTGAGGTCTTTGGAGCTTAAAGTCCTTAAGGACAGTACTTCTTCACTTGTGCTCGGTCGAGCATAGACCTTTTCTAAATCAATGGGTGCATCAGGAAAATGGGTTAAATCTCTAATAGGTCTCAAAAAGTCTGAGAAAGAGGACTACGTATGCTGCAGAAGTTATTTTCCAGAAAAGATTAGTCTTTGATTTTCTTTGACTGGATATAATGTGTACTAACACTAATTTCGATTCTTTTACCAGGAGAAGTTGGGTGGTAAAAGCAAGAAGTGGAAGCTATGGAGAAGCTCTTCTGGTGAATTGGGTTCTTCATGGAAGGGTTTCAAAGGGAACCACAGAGCAGCATCCGAAGCGTCAGCATCTTCACCAATCGCTGATGCTTTTACTGCTGCCATGGCCACTTTGGTTCGAGCTCCTCCTAAGGATTTCAGGGTTGTGAGGGAAGAATGGGCTGCAATCCGAATTCAAACTGCTTTTCGTGGATTCTTGGTAAATGGGTTTCTCTTTGCTTTCATCTTTGTTTAAAAGTTAACATGGCTTGGTTAGATCTCGCCGGAAGGTTAACTAAAAGTGATCTGATGGTATTTAGGAAGCTCAATATCTGTTTATTAAGATTTTTTGTGCGTAGATGCCTATTTACAGATTACAGAATCGTGTGCTTATACATGTCTGTTCTACCAAATCTATAAGCAATAGTGTGTAATCAACTGCAGGCAAGAAGGGCTTTGAGGGCCTTGAAAGGAGTGGTGAGGCTACAAGCTCTAGTCAGAGGTCGACAAGTGAGGAAGCAGGCTGCAGTGACACTCAGGTGCATGCAGGCTCTTGTTAGAGTCCAAGCTCGAGTCAGGGCTCATCGAGTTCGCATGTCCATAGAGGGGCAAGCTGTGCAGAAAATGCTTAATGAAATCAGAAGCAAAGCTGATCGATTGAAAGAAGCTGAGGTATCAAGAAAACATTCGACAAATGTGATTGTGATCCATTTTGCTTCTGTCGCTCTCGTTGTTTCAGGGTTTAATCTATTTGTTATTACACAAATTCAGGAAGGCTGGTGCGATAGCAAAGGGACATTAGAAGATATAAAGACAAAGCTGCAAATGAGGCAAGAAGGTGCTTTCAAGAGAGAGAGAGCAATTGCTTACTCTCTTGCTCAGAAGGTAATAAGAAATTTAGTATCCTACTACATTATCTCATATTACCCAAGTGTGTTTTACCATTTCTTTGATTTCTCAGCAATGGAGATCCAACCCAAGTCCAAATACTCGAAGCAATAGTTCAGCATCCAATTTCCAGAACAATGAGTTTGATAAGAATTGCTGGGGATGGAGTTGGTTAGAACGTTGGATGGCGGCCAAGCCATGGGAGACTAGATTGATGGAACAATCTCATGCTGATCCCTCCGAGATAACTCCATCATCAAAGTGCTGCGGAGACTCCATTGCAAGCAAACATTCAAAATCATCTGAACAAAGCTTAGTCAAAGTAAGAAAGAACAATGTTACCACTAGGATCTCTGCAAAACCTCCAATTGGACAGGCTACTCGCTCATCATCAAGCCCAAGTTCTGAATTTCTCTATGATGAGAGCTCAGCTTCATCTTCATTTTGTACTTCTGCAACTCCAATTTCTGGAAACACTGGCTTGGCTTCTGATAGAACAGAAGAGAGTGGTAATAGTAGGCCGAATTATATGAATCTTACCGAGTCTATTAAGGCAAAGAGGAAAACATACAATCATTTATCTCATAGAATTCAAAGGCAATCCATGGATGAGTTTCAGTTTCTTAAAAGATCAGCAGCTTTTTCAAATGGAGATTCTAAAAGTAGCGCTGCTTCTGATCCTTCTTCGGTTAATTTATCCAAGCCAGTTTGCTTGCCAACAAAATTAGATAAGAACTCGAGGAAACAATTTAGAGGAACGGATAATCCTTTGCATGATTAGAGATGGATCAAGGGTTTCAGGAAGTTCAACAGCTTGTTGTATTCTCTTACTAAGAATGTGAATTAGCAAGATGCAACCATATCAAATCAATGATTTGTGTTTTGTATTCTGAAAAATATTCATGAATTGTGTTATTTTGTATCTTCATTTCCTACTTCTACAACCAAAGGATCATTCAGTTTCATCAAATCTCTTAAGGACTTGTGGTCTAGCTATCATCTTCCCCCTCCTTGATCATGGCCATTAACAGGATTTTGGTTCACATAGTGATTACCGACTCAAAACTACTCTTTTCTTTTGCCATAATACTAATAAGAAGAGATGCTCCTAGAAAACATGTTATTGAATTCAATGGAACAGCATACAGGTGCATAATCATCCTTCAACTTCGTTGTATGACTCGAAGCTTTACACCATGCTTGAAATTGAGAACTATGCCATATTCAAGTTCCAGAGGCTTTTCCATGTTGGAAGAGTGTCGAAATAGATGTTTTCGGTACAGATGTATCAGCGATAGCTTTATTTCTTGTAGGGAAAATTTCTGGCCAATGCAAGCTCTAGGCCCTATCCCAAAGGGTATAAGAGCATAAGGATGCCTTTGTTTCTCTTCTTCACAATTTGGATCAAACCTCTCTGGCTTGAACTTATCTGGCTCAGGGAAGTTTTTGGGATCTTTTGCAAGAACTCCAAGTGCTAACCAGACCCAGGTGCCCTGATGAAAACAAAATGGACAGATAAATATATATTCACAGATCATTTCTGCATTTTGATCATTGTTGCATAAAATATACCTTTGGAAGAAGGTAACCTCCAATCTCCACTTCTTTTGTTGTCTCTCTGGCAACCAATGGGGAAACAAGGTAGAACCTCATGGACTCTTTGATCACCTACAATTGAACCATCAACTCAGAAATGAACTTCTAATCCGACACTGCACTGCTAGAAATAAAATGCGCAAAAATATGAACATTGCAGGTCGATATCATTAGATTGTATGAGACTTGCCTGGTCAAGATAGGGAAACTTGGTTTGAAGATCATTTGCTGTTGGCATCAGATCATGTGGACCGAACCCATCAATTTCTGCAAGCAATTTCTTCTCAACTTCTGGATGTCCGGCCACTAGATACACAATTGAAGACAGTGTGAATGACGTAGTTGCTGATCCAGCAAGAAGATGCTCATAAGTAACTGCACTAATATAATCTGGAGTGAAAACATTTCTCGACTCAGTTTCAGACTCCCTCGCCTTTAATATGAGTGACAAGAAGTCCTTTGAACCTCGTTTGTTGTCCTTCATTCTCTTCATTACAATCTCATCTAGCCGGCCACTTAAATTCCTGTTAGTCCTGTCAACTTTCCAATCCATAGTTCCTGGAATTCGCTTAAGAATCTGCCTGAAAGGCTCCTGCAGGACAGGAATAAGAAGGCCAATTATAATTGAAAAGGAACCAGATAAATCCATCTTAAGTTGGGTTGTTGAGTAGACATGTTGATTAATGAAGCCTGAGACTTCATCATCATTCTTCTGAGTAGGAACATTGCTAATCGAATCACTATCAGCTGACCGCAGCTTAGAGAGTCTGAAATCAACTCCAAATGCAGCTTGTCCTATAACATCTGTGGCCAGTTTAAGCGATAGATCTGAGAAAATAATGTCTTCATCTTTAATAGATTCGAAATTCTCAGTAGCAGACTCAATGAATGATTGCATTGTGGGCACTAGGCTTGCTAAGTGTGATGGTTGGTAGACTGATAAGATTGTGTTTCTCATGGTTGACCATCTTGCATCCCTGTAAAGTTCAAATTTTTCCACAAGGATATTCCATCATCTGTTCATCATCATTAAAAATCACACTTGATACACTAGTAATCGATCAAACAATATTAGCTTAGCTCTTCTGGTTCGTCGTACCCATAAATTTTACAACTTTATGATTTGGTGAACCATAGAGGTTACGAATTTCAATACAAAATTAGAGAATTCTATTTGTTGTGTGGTTAAAGGATGTTGTTACTGGTCACTGGTCAGATTACCTGGTGAAGAAGAGACCCTTTTGATGAAGAGGAGAAGCTGCGATCGGAGAAGGAACGCTCCTGTTTGAAATGTGCTTAAATTTCTTGATTCCTACTTCTTTACAAAGCTCGGCATCTGCTACTATGATCAATGGTTGTCTGCCCATATGAAACCTACTCCATAACCCAATCATTTAATTAAAGAAGGTAAAAACTTGATTGAAAAAACGAAAAGAAAAAAGATTATCAATCTGATTGCTTGACTGACCTGAAAATGGGACCATATTGTTTAGCAAGAACAGAGAAAACATCTGGGCCGTACTTAGCCAGTAAGGGAAGGTGTCCTAACAAAGGGATTGCTGGAGGACCTGGCACCCTTCTAACTCCCCAGTAAGGCCTATACAAGTAGGCCAATAATATGGCCAAACCTGTGAAAAATATTGCCACAGTTGGTGCAGAATCGCTCCATCCGAGCAAGCTTTCTTCAAGTATGCCTAAAGCCATCATCAATTTATGTACCAGGTTCGTGCCTCTGAATCAGAAATACAATGAGAGGCGAAGAAATATATATTGGTGGAGAGAAGTGGGGTTCGAAGGTTTAAAATGGACATGATTTCCTGTCTCTTTGAGCATCTTTTCGGGCACTTGGTCTTTGTCGGGATTTGAATCATCACATCCATGAAAATGATCCCTCCTTATCATGGGTTTTGATTAAAAATTGGGAGAAGGGAAAAGCCTTCCTTGCTTAATTTCTTCTAGTAAGTTGGAAAATAACTTCTTGTAGTAAGTTGGAAAATGGAGTCGATCATCAGATTAATGATAATTAAAAGAAATTTAATATTGTAAATTAATTTTACTGCAGTTGCTTAAGCAAGTTTAGCTGCTTGATAGCGACAAATATATTTATTTGTAAATTTTTATCTCATACGAATTTGAAATTAACTTATTTATTTGAATTAATTTTTGAGTAAATTAACTAATAATTTTTTATTTTACTCTATTTACAATTTAGTGTTAATTTAATGCTAAGATACGTACTCATTATTGATTTAGATGTGTGATCACTATACCATTTCATTCAACGGCAAATATTTAGTATTCATCTAAACACATGAAAAAAAAATATATGTAATAAAAAATATGAAAATTTTATTTTAGAGATTAAAAAAATCATGTAATATTATTTGAGCGATATTTTCGAAGCATTTCACAGTAATATAAATAATCATAGAGGACAGAGAACAAAGTATAAACATGCCCACGTTGAAAAGAGAGCTTTAGTGGAGTTAGGACGACATCCATAAAACTAAAGGCAACCTGTTAATGATTTTTAAGATCACATGTAGAAAGAGACAGTGCAGGCAACCTACGCGAGATTTGAAGAAATGATCAAAACTCAAATTGAAATAGCATGACTTTGATCAAGAATGAGCTTGCGGACGTCCTCAATGCAATTAACATCGGACAATCGTAGTTTTGTTTTTATTTTGGACAGAAGTGATCTTCGTACAAGACAGGAATATCCGTCCTTCGAATAACTTTTAACGAGTGATCGAGATCCCCTCTTTGTAGCTTTGTATCTGCATGCGTGCTGGCGGATAAATATAAAACTATGCATCCGTCATGTGCAGCTTCTTATCTACCGCCAATTATTTTAGTGCCTTTGTAGATTGATTGATTGATTGATTGATGTTAACATCGATTTAGCCACCAAATAGGACCTTCTTCTGTCCAAACAATTGGTTTCGAATTGGTATTGCCCTTTGATGATAATCTCAAGTCGAAATCCACCAAAATTCTATCCAGTTAATCCCTAACCTCAATTTTCAACAGCCCAACACTAGAAAGTTCTAGTCCTTGCCCACGATTTGCTGAATGGACCTGGGTCTAAATTGTGAAATCCAATCAAAGTCCATTAACCTACTACTCTTCGTCTAGCAATCAATACTCAATGGTGATATCTTCTGCCAACTACAACCCCGTGAACCAGCACTGTTTCGTCATTAATTAATGGCTTCATTGAACTAACTAATTATGATTTCCTTACACATGTAGATATGTACAAAAAAATTGCAGGCTGTCTACAAAGCTGAAGAAATGAATGAGCATATGCAGCAACTAGAGTTGTGAAACTTTTTACAAGACTCGAGGATTGGAACTCCTTCCTTTAGACCTTGTTTGAGCAGCCCGCCTGCAAAATGCAGCGGAAAATAATCAATAAGACCACATATTACTGCAACTTCGATAAGGTTTGCTTAAAAACGCTAATATGAAACATCATTTAAGGATACAGAAGATTAGGACACATCCCTTGGCCTCACTGCAACTTCCAGCATTCCCTGGCATCCCTGCCATGTTTTTTTAAAAAAAAAATCCCTTGTCATAAATACAAGCAAACAAACATAATATACCAGCAGGAAACACAAGCATTCATACCAGGATTCATAAGCGTAACAACATGGGAATGAGAGTGGGAATGCCGTTGCAGAGACCAACTTAGAACAATATCATATCCATTTCTTAAACAGCAATCTGTTAACTCACGGATTGGACCTTAAATAACCCATTTGATCCACAAGATCTTGTAATTCCTCATCTATAAGGTCTTGTAATTCCCCTCCCCAATCCTCAGGTTTCGAAATCAAGTCATTGGGATTTGCAACCAAATCCTCAACTTCCACATCGATTTCCGATTCATCACCATGAATATCCTCTGCATCACGGTTGCCAGAAATTATTTCATCGTTCAACAGCTCCTCCCAAATAGCCACATTCACAGAATCCAAATTGTCCATACCATTCGACTCTGGTATAGAACCTGCTAGTGCTTCCCTGACATCACTGCTTGATTCATCATCTATTGCAGCTGAGAACAATGTTTCTATCTCAGGTTCCATAGCTCCCAGCTCTTCATTTGGGTATCCCATAACTGGGTCAATACCCACAGCCCCAGGAGGAGCCTCTTGTAAATTTTCCACACTTGGACTTGCTGGTAGTCTCCTCTTACGCCCAATTTCTACGCCTCTCATCTCTTTTCCTCGTATACTCCTATGAGTGAATTGATGGATAAAGGTAGGATTGTTGAGAGCTTTGGCGAGGAATGTCATTATCTGTTGCTGCTTTTTCTCTGTACCAAGTAGCCTATCCTCGATTGCAACAATTTGTTCCCTTGACTGCTGCTGTTGCTGCCTAAGCTTTATGATTTCTGCCATTAGCACCTGCCGGTCTCTTTTTAATCTTTCCAGCTCACCATCCATTCCGAACTTCCCTAATTCAACAAGAGATCCAACACTTTGCTGTTGTACACTTTGTGAAACATTTCTTCTTCTCTTGATGGTTTTCAGCAGATGCCTCTGCCCTCCTAAAAAGCCTTCATTTGCGAATTCCCATCTGTCAGGATCAATCTTTTTGAAACCCTTAATCGTACAGAAACAAAAGATATGATCAGCATTAAATCAAATCCAACATAACAGGAATGAACGACCAAATAAAGGGCAGCTGATCAAATTACAACGATAAGACCTCAAAATTAAACAGAAAATTAAGCGTCAAAAAACAGTGGGGCCACTGATAATTAAATAGTATTTCCCTAATTATTACCAGATAATTTGTTTATTATCCATGAAAACTTAAATGGTCGCTGATCACAGCAAGTTTATTCACTGAGTATCATACCAGTCAATAAAACTTTTAACAGAATCTTTTCAACAACATTAAGCTGGAACGTCATCGTACTTAAAAATTGATGTCACTTCACAGGATATGGAAAATTCCTATACAGAAACTAACTTAGACATTTTCACAAACACATCATCTGCAACCACCAAATGCGTGCTCACTTCGAGAAAGCACCTAAAACCTACTAAAAAAGCACTCGCCACATGAGGTAGAAAATTAAATCACGAAACAAAAAAACATAATCTTCGATTAAACTCTATACTTACATATGTGTTAAGCTGCCGAATGAAGCTGGAAAAATTACTGTGCTTGAAGTATTTAGGAAGCAGGGTAGTAGAAAATTTGTGGTGATCCCAAACGATGAAGCTATTGCGAGCCTTACTCCATGAAACCACAGAGTCAGTAGACGGGTCTTCCACCATTTCATAGGTCTTGGTTAGAAACGGAGGTGGACCCATATCATGTAGCCCCTCAATTGGCTGCGGATGTAAGCTTGAAGACGAGGAAGGAGGTGAAGACGCACCGCCAGTGAATGCCACCGTCGAGTCCTTCTCTTCCTTCACCACCACTACTCTCTCCATTGCTCAATTTGTCTAATTTTCTCTCAGATAACTAATACTGGCCAATTGATTCAAAAGAAACAAACTTTGCAGTGATTTTCACTCCATCGGAATGGTTTTCAGCTACTTAGTTGTTCGGGTTGTGAGCAAAACTCTGAATACTGAGGAATTAAGTACGATTGAAGTATCTGCTCAACTGGGAGTCAAGCTTATATGATAATGAAAAGGAAAGTTCTAGAAAGTAAGAAGTTTCTGCCACTTGGCCAATCGAAGTTCTAGAAAATTCTATGTGCTTCGAGAAATGTAAAGGTGGCTTGATTTGGTCGGTTCGTTCGGTAGATATTTTGTATATGATGGGCTTCCATTGCCCAAAAGGCCAATGTAATGGGCTCGTAAAGTACCCATCTTAGCCCAATTACGTAACAGAGTGAATGATTGAGGCCCATTTAAGCCCAAACTCTCTAAAAAGATTTCGTATTTGTGTAAAAGAAAGTTCTATAAAATGAAATAAAATATTGAAATATATGAACAGTTTTGTGAATATATGTAAATTAATTGGTGTTGATGTGTCAAAATTATTAGCATTGTGCAGTGGGTGAGATCAAATCAAAAAGCTAATTGGGGATTCTCAATAATTGTCATTTTACTATTGATTAGCCCTTCTAGTTGACAACCTCATTAATTTTGTTATTGTTCCCCTTTATAAGTGCTTCATATGATGATT
>CANXYI011789683.1:0-13358 GCA_948208565.1 Hura crepitans
CTAACTTAAACTCTTTGAGTCAATATTGATCTCCCATCAATATTTCTCACTTACATACAAGTCAAAAGCAGTATCTACCTATACATCATGACCATCCAAGTGCCAAAAAGTCAAAGTGGTTTGACTTAACCCATCTATATACAGTTACGGTGCAATAAACTCCTTTCACCATTCTTTATCTCATTTAGGTTTGAGTATGGACTTGTGTCAACTCAATGCTTAATTAAGTATGTCCAATGAAGCCTTGAATATGTTAGATCTAGTAAAATTATTTTTATTCCAAAATTGCCCTTATGAATCCTGTTAACATTTGCATTTTACTTTGATCAAAGTTTCCCAAATAAAGATCATTACTAGATCAATGAGATAACTCCCTACTAGTAATCTGGGGTGGTGAATCCTTTATTGATCACTACCCTATCTTTAAGTGTATTATGATATACCTAATCTCCTAGCTATATATACTTCCTGTTCAAAGTAAATACACTAAAGTCAAAGTATATCATTCCTTACTTAAGATAGTAAGTGGTTTCAAGTCTAATAATACTTGCACCACTATTATGATGAGATGTTTTCACTAACATAGATTAATTATCCATGTGAAGATCTCATGTTAGGTCTCTAATGAACTAACTTTCTAAGCAATCATTCACATGTTAACTCTAAGCATCACCATGCTTATAACTGATGACAACTATTGCTTGACCTAGTCAAGAAGTATAACATGTGCTAGTCTATTCATATTAACAATGTCCCATCTTGTTAATATTATGACTAGGGATATTTTAGGTATTATCACAATTGCATGCAATAGGAATCTAATATCATGAACTCTTCACAATTTCCTTTGCACTGTGATTATATACTAGAGAGTTTATTACATAGTTTAAGTCATGGCAAGCAAATATTAAAAAATATATATATAAGCACCAAGTAATAAAGAAAAATGCTTTTTTCATTAATAAATGAATGTTTTATATACATATCATATAAGTGCTCTAGGGTATACAACTAATATTCTCCCAATTACACTAGAGCCAATTTCCCATGCATCTCATGCCTATGGCATTTACATGTTGATCGAACTTCCCTTATGATAGTGCCTTTGTGGGAGGATCAGCTACATTCTAATCTGTGGGGACTCTTTCATTTTTCACATCTTGTCTACCGATGATCTCCTTAATTAGGTGGTAATGCCTGAGAATATGTTTGGATCGTTAATGAGATTGTGGTTCCTTGGCCTATGTAATAGCCCTATTGTCATCACAATACAATGGTATTAGATCAACAATATTAGGGACCATACCAAATTATTAATGAACTTCTTAGTCTAAACCACTTTCTTGGCCATTTCAAAAGTTACCCTGTACTCAGCTTTAGTTGTAGAATCTATTATTGTGTCTTACTTAGAACTCTTCTAAACTACTACTCCTGCACCCATAGTGAATACATAACTAGACTGAGACTTACAATTAACCTTATGAGATTAGAAGCTAGCATTTGTATATCGTTTACTTATAAGTCTCCTTCTCCATATACTAAGAACATATTTTTAGACCTTCTCAGGTATTTAAAGATGTTCTTAATAGTTGCACAATGTTCCTCTCCATAAGTGGATTAGAATCTACTAGAACAAATGACATATCAGACCTAGTACATAATATAGCATACATAATAGATCTAATAGTAGATGCCTATAGGATCTTACTCATACACTCTCTCTCCTCTTATGTCCTAGGGCACATATATTTAGAAAGGTGTTTCCCATACACCATGGGATTAAAACCTTTCTTGGAGAGATCCATGCTAAACCTCTTTAGCATTTTGTCTATGTATGTAAACTATGAAAGACCAAGCAACCTATTGGATTTATCTTTATAGATCCTAACCCCCAGTAAATAGTTACTTCTCTAAGGTCTTTCATGGAGAATTATTTACTTAACTAAATCTTGACTGATTAAAGGATTGAGACATCATTTTCTATGAGTATTATGTCATTTGCATATAACATAACGAAAATGATTGCACTTCTACTAACCTTCTTATAAACATATTGCTTATCTAAGTTTTATGAGAAACCAAACTATTTAATTGACTCATCAAAATGGATGTTCTAACTCCTAAATGCTTGCTTTAGTCCATAAATAGACCTCTGAAGCTTACTTACCTGTTTGCCATTCCTAGATATGAAACCATAAGGCTATGTCATATACACCTCTTCTGACAAATTTATATTAAGGAAAGCTATCTTCACATCCATTTTTCATATCTCAAAATCATAATGTGTGGTAATGGCAAGAAAATTCAAATGAATTTAAGCATTACTGCTGGAGAAAAAAGTTTCATCAACATCAATTCCTTGTCTTTGATGATAGCCTTTTGCTACAAGATGTTCCTTATAGGTAATCACATTACCTCTCATGTTTGTTTTCTTCTTGAAGACCCATTTACACCCAATGGGTTTTATCCCTATAGGTGGATCAACCAAAGTTCATGTAATGTCCATAAGTTAAGGCTTTATGAATAGTACCTCTAAGGCTTGAAAAGTGTGCCCGGAGTGTTAAGTCACCTTCACGAGGCCCAAAGCAAGGTGTACTGGTCATGAAACTTTGAGGGGCTTGAAAATGATAAAAATGGCTTAATTTAAAGATTTAGAAAAACTAATAAATTATTTTAGGCTATAATCTAGTGGGCCGTAGGCTCAAATGGATTTGAGCCAAGAATAACCTGGTATGTGCCTAGACAGACCTAAAAATACCATACCTTAAAGGTTAAAAATTCCCATAAGTACATTGGTGAAGGAATTTTTGAATTCTAAGGTCATTTGTAACTTTTCTTAATTTTAAGTTTTACATATAAATCGAAGTAGTTAGTTAATAGTCCTATCGAGGGAATTTGGTCGTGAAACTTTATGAGCCTTTAAATAAAACTAATTGAGGATTTTTAAAATAAATACAATGATTTTAGAGGTCTAAGTGATTTTAAAAATTTGCTTGAAGTTTTTGCTAAAATTGAGTAACTTCGGGACATTCGGGTGGCATATGGCCCTACTAATGCCACCTTAGCCATTATAAAAACCCCCTTGTTACCACTTAAATGCCTACTTGGCATATCACCTCACCACCCACCCATTTTCCTCATTTCTTCTCCCTTTGTTCCCGACGCCATCTTTTTCTTCCTTTTAGCATTTTCATGGCTTCTCAAAGCCAAAGCAATCCCTAATTGCCACTAAAAATCCTTTTGATGTGTTTTAAATTGATTTTTAAAGGGATTAAAGGCCATAGGAGTCTATAGAGCTTAAAGAAATTCAAGAACATTTAAATCGACATAAAAGGGTGCTTGGAAACCAACTCTTGGTGTATAATTGTTTCCTCCCTTTTTACCATTCTAAGAATGCCTATAATCTTAGAATTTAATTTGGGGACTTAAAGGATTTTTTATGAATTTTTAAAGGAAAGGTGGCATGTATGGAAAGTAAGGCAAAGTGAGGTGTAACAAGGTCCTTTACAAGCTTAAGGTGTGGGAGAAGTCTTCCTTGTTAAAAAGGTATGTTAATTTAAGGCATTGAAAGCATGTACTTTAGATTTCATGTGTGAAAGACGTAGAAACCTTGTATAAAAGTTAAGGATTTCATAGTTAAAGTGTATGTAATTGTGAACTAGGCTTGTGTTTGTACTAATTGTGTGTGGAAAGAATAATTGGAATGGTGATTTGATGAAAAGAATGAATGGAAGGGGTATATCCTCTTTTGGCCGCGAGGTGTGAGCGATGTGTGTGGTGTGTGTATGGCTTGATAAAGGTGAGATTGGCATGATTTCTAAGGTGTTTGATATGGAAATGTATGAATTGTGCATGTGTGTGGTGAAAAATGGGAGTGTTGATATTAAACCTTAGTTGGACGAGAGGTTGGCTTAATATGTAAGCTAGGTGTGTGGCAACTTTTCATGGCATATTATATGGAACTTGGCTTGTTAGTGATGGCATTATAAGTGTAGGTGATGAATTTGATGAACAAGGCTTTTATGTGTGTGTGTGTGTGCTTAGTGTGGTCGAGGAATGTATAAGGCATACCATGGCATAATTTGCATGCTAATTACATTGTGTGCATGTATAAGCATGCTTGACTGATGCTAAAATATGTGTATGTGTGCTTGAATATGGAGAAAAGCATGAACATGGCCATTAGAAAGCATTGGCCAAGAGGTATGCAAGGCAAATTTTGGCATAAAAGGTAAGGTATGGCATGACATGGGTGTGTATGATTAGCATGACACTTTTAGAATGATTTGTGTAATATATATTTGGCATGAATTAGGTGAATATGCATCAGTAATAAGGCATGAAATGTTTTGAATTTGGGATGCCATTTAAGGTTAGGAAATGGTTGAAAAAGGATATTAGAAATTGCTTAGAATAACATGGTAAATTGACTTTAAAATGGACTAAAATTTGGATATCAATGGTACCTTAATTTGGGACAATTAGTAATGTTTATGTGAAAAGAAATGGAAGCAACTTTTAGGGCTATTTGAGTTATATAATTGAGCTTGGCTTTAGGTCTATGAATGTGTATGAAATGGGTGCAAATGGCACTAAAAAAATGGCATGAAAAAAACTTAATTTGGACCTAAAATGGCCTATGCAAAAATGAAAAGTGACCTATAACTGTCCCGTAAAATTAATTTAAGGACTTATACCATAAATGAATATTTAACATGGAAATAATTGGATTAAAATAATGGCCTAGAGTAGAATTAGTATGAACTTAATTATGCCTAAGAAATTGACTTAAAATACTTTAGAAAAAGTGACCCGTAATTGTCTGGTAGGACAAAAAATGACTTCTAACTGTCTAAATCAAATTTTAACTGTTAAATAAAATTCATAACTATCTATTTTTCATTACTAGATATTATGATATGATTATAAGTAAATAAATAAGCATAAAATAAGGCTAGATGGCCCATTAGTTAGACACCTACTAGATTAGTTGATCGATCAACTTAGGGATTAGCAGTTGGTAGATGATTTCTATGATTTTTTGGATATTGAGAGCTCTATAGACTAATCCCTATTATCCTTTAGAAGTGTATGATATTGATGATTATCTAGATATTGGGAGGTCTTTGGCCTAATCATTTCTATCCAATGAAAGATGCTGTGATTTCTGGATATTGGTAGGTCTACCGACTGATCCCTGTTATCCATATTATGATTGGTGGTTAAATTGGTTGAGATATTAGGAGATCTATGGACTAATCCCTATTATCTCTTGTCTAGTATTAGGAGGCTCAAGTGAGCTGATCCCTGCGATCAGACTAGGTCGGTGCAACGGTTAGGTCCAAAATATGGGCCACTGCACAACTTTCCAATTCCCTCTTGGTCTAGTGTCTTAGGTGTAGTCTATCTAGTCAAGCCTATTAAATTAAATGGAATTAATCTACAAGTTTTGATTGATTGCAATTTATTACTTGAATAATTGAATTAAACTTTTCAAAGTGGCATTTTGGTAATTATTTTGAAAATATGGCACATCACCTGAATTGCATGAATTACCTAGCATACTACCCTCACACATTGCATATTGATTGTCATTATATCATTGCATGTGAACCATTGCATAAAACATGTTTTAGATGCTTTAAATTCACCACTAAGTTTTATACTCAGCATACTAGTGTTTTAGTGTATAAGTCGCAAAGATAAGCAATCCGACCTCGAAGATCATGCAGTGTAGCAGCACAATTCTTGAAGGGTATATACAGTCTTTTCTTTTGGTTTTGTTTAGCTAGCACTCATGTAAAACATTATAGGTATAGGTTTAGCATGCTTAAAAGTTGTTATGTCTATATATATAAAGAATAGATGTGATGTATATAATCAAGTGCTTTGTCTATTTGGCTTGCTTAATGTTTTAATAATTATAGGCATAAGGCCCTGTGTGTGTTTCTGATATGCAATGATGTTGATTGGGGGACTAGAATGGTCCAGATAGAGGTTGTATGATATTACTATTTATAGAAGTGTTTTTATAGGTGGAAAAAAATTTTGGTATGTCACTCAAGTAGCCATTGTGCTGCCCAATTTTCTGTAGCATGTAAAGTGTCTGTAAATGGATTTTCTATATCTATCGTACCATATATGAACATGTTTAAGGGTTAGACTAAGAATCTAAGGCATACCTGATAAAGTTCTAAAATAGTCTATAAGTGTTAAGGAGTTCCCCTTAGAGCAATTATAGGATGGGTGACCTGGCGGGAAGTGCGTTGCCTATTGAGTTTCTTCAGGAATTCGATAGGGGCTATCTCAATCCAAACTTGGCTGTCATATATGAAATCCATTTTGGATTTCATGGCCTTAAGCCATAATTTAGATTTTAAACTTTTTAAAACGTCCTCATAGCTTACAGGCTCATCATCCTCTACTATGATCATATCCTTATCTTGGTTTGTGAGAAATTTATATCTCCCTAGAGCAGTCCTAACTCTAGTAAAGCACCTAGAAACTTGTACTTCCATAGGTTCTCCTATTACCTCATCACTCTGAGTAATAGGCTCAAGATTAGTCAATTAATCCACTTCAACTTATAGGTTATGAACTTCACATAAGCAGGGCAACCCTATACTTTCATATGTGAGAGAATTGGTTTCTTGTTATACCATATCTCATATGGTGTGACATCAACTAACTTTATTGTAACTCTATTTAAAGTATAAATAATAGTCTCCAATGCATGACCCTAAAAAGACTTAGGTAAGTCTGTAAGACCCATCATAGATAGAACTATGTCTAGCAAAGTTCAATTCTACATTTTATGCTACAGTGTATATAGAGGAGTCTATTAAGATAATATTCTATTGTCTCTCAAATAACTTTAGAATTCTTGACTCAAGTATTCATCACCTCGATCTAATCGAAGTGCTTTAATACTCTTGCCAAGTTATTTCTCCATTTTATGTTTGAATTCTTTAAACTTTTCAAATGCTTTAAACTTGTACGTCATCAAGTACACATACCCATATCATAATTAATCATCAATAAAGGTAATGAAGTATAAAAAACCTCCACATGCATGAGTAGTCATTAGACCATATACATTTGTATGTATGAGTTCAAATAATGTACTTGCATGTTCACCCTTTCTAGAAAAAGGTGACTTAGTCATCTTGCCTAATAAACAAGATTCACATGTATCAAATTATTCATAATCAAATGATCCCAAACTACCTTACTTATGTAGCTTGGTCATGCGTGCCTCATTTATATGGTCAAGATGATAGTGCCATAAATAAGATAGCTTTAGGTCATTTGGTTTTAGTCTCTTGGTATTTATATTATGTATTTCTTTATCATTATCCAAAACATAAATTTCATTAACATAAAAACTTGAACAATAATATATACCATTCAAGTAAATAGAATAACCCTTCTTCTTATTAATAGAAATTTAAAAACTTTGTTTAACAAGATAAGAAATCAAAACAATGTTTCTAGATAAAGTATGAACATAAAAATATTGATCTAAAATTAATACAAGTCTAGAAGGTAAAGACAATTGATATGTTCTTACAACTAATGCAATAACCTTTACTCTATTTGCCACACATAGGTCCACATATACCTTGTTTACCTTTCTATTACTCCTTAGTCCCTACATAGTAGAAACTAAGTGAGAACAACATCTGATATCTAATACCCATAGTTTGTCATCTAAAGTAGTATTAGTATTAATTTCAATTATATAAATACCTAAAGTAAAAGCACCATCTTACTTCTCCTTCTGTTGAGACTCCTTGAAGGCCTAGCAATTGCACTTCCAATGCCTAACTTTTTGTAATAGAAGCATGTGGCCTCTGAGGCAGTCTTCTTTCTAACAGTAGCAATAGGAGGGGTAATAACTACTTGCTTCCCCTTCTTCTTTCTTATCCCACTTTAGGCACCAGTCGTCTTCTTTTGTGGTTGTTCTTCTCTTTTTACCTTTAGAAGAGGTGGAAAAACTGATGAACATGACTATTTTGGAGCTCTATTTCTTACTATCTTCTTCAGCAGTCTTAAGCATGTTAGTCAACTTAGGGATGGTGGTGGTGAACTTATTCATCTAATAGTTAAGCACAAAGAATGCATAACTATTAGGTAAACTTTGTAGAATTAAGTTTATACCTAACTCCACATCCATCACAAAACCTAAGCTAGCCAATTGCTCAATGTGCCCATATATCTTTAGCCCATATTGTATATCTAAAGTTCCCTTAACCATCTTACAACAGAATAAGGCCTTAGATATCTCATATCTTTCAATCCTGCTCTACTTCTCAAACAACTCTTTGAGGTGAAATAGTATGGTTGGATCATTTATATGCTCATGCTATTTTTAAAGCTCAGGAGACATGGATGCTAGCATGATATAAGTAGCCACATTCAAATCCTCCATATGCTTTAAGTATGCCTGTTGCTCATTAGTAGAAGCATTATCAACAAGGATGGTAGGAACCAACCTTTTAATTATATAACTGATCTTTTTACTCCTTAAAACTATTTTGAGGTTTTGAAATTGGTTAATGTAATTTGAGCTAGTTAGCTTATTGGCCTCGAGTATTGAATGTAGATTTATGTTGGAACTTATTATGAAAAATGATGTGTGATGCTGCATGTGAAAAATGAAAGACATGTTAGTGCATAAATATGTATATGAATGCATTTAATTAGGCTTTTAATTAAATACATTTTAACTCCCACTATTTTATTGTGAACCAATAACCCTTACTATTGATTCAAGAAAGCCTGTTACCTTTCCTAGTGGGTTAGTATCCATCTTTGAAAAGGTAAAACCTTGGGTATGCCTAACCCATAACTAGATGGTAGGCATTTCATGCCAATTGCATCTAATGCAACTACTAATCACTAGGGTACCAACTCTTGGTAAATGTATATCTCATTTACATATCCCCAATCTTGCCTTCGATCTCATTAACCTTGGGTATGCCCAACAAATTTACAAAACCAGTTAAGATGGACCCATTAATATAAATTAAACTTATCCAATATAGCATGGGCTTGAGTATGGTTAATAACCCAATACTAAAGAGAACTTTGGTTTAACTTATATTAATAGAAAGCTTGCAAGTCTTAATATTATTGAGGGATTTCTTTCATTTTAGTCTTATCATTCTTGGTTAGGGTATGCTTTAGCATGCACATACATTTAATCTAATTAAATCATATATAGACATTTAATCTCATTAAATATATGACCTAGTTATGGACTTTTACTACATTGATTTCCTTGAGCCAAAAAAAACCAATTTAGGCTTGACCCTAGGTAGTAATGCATGGATTACAAATCCAATAAGAAATAATTAAAAACTATTCTAACTATTTCTTCATTGGTCGTCCTTGCTTTAACCTTCTTCTCCTTTGCTCCTTGCAATTCCTCCTTCCTATTATAATCCTATGTAATGTAATTACATAATTTCTTAATAAAGAAAAGCTTAAGTTACATTTGAGGGGAGTAAGATAAAAAAAGAAATACAATAAAATTAGAGAGAAAGGTTGGACATGCAGGCCCAATTTACCAAAACAAAATAATCCATGCATATGATCAATCCAATTAGTCATAATCCATAAAGGGTCATCATGACAATTATGCACCCTTAATCATACATTCTAATGCATTATTTGGTAAATATAACAATTACGATATTTAACTAGTGTTATAACTCTTATAAGACTAGTTTTGTTCATTTATCTTGGTCAATTGATTATGCATACTTGTAATAGTGGAATTTTGATCAACATTAAATATGTAATTTTATTATTTTTATTCTATTAGATAACTAAATTACATATATTCCACTTTTATTTGAATCCTAATCCCATTAGAAGTTTAATCCATTTAAATAATTACAAAGTAAATTTGAATTGAAAACAAATTCCAAACAAATTTGAAAATAGATTAAGTTTGGATTCATATCCTTATCCTTAACATTATTCATATCCAATCAAATAACTCTTTTCCAACTAGATTAGGATAATTTCAAACTTTTAATTAATTTGAAATTCTAAACCAATTAGAATTCTAAATTAACTAGAAGTCTCACAGTTTGTACTTCTTTAGGAATTCAATTCCAAACAAATTGTAACAGATCAAGATTAGTATTCTTATCCATATCAAACTAAATAACTTTTATCTAATCAAGCTACGATAAATTTAATTTTTTAAAATTCAAGTGAAAATTCTAATCCAATTAGAATTCTAATTCAAATAAAAGATTAGAGTCCAAATTCCATTAGGAATCCTATTTCAGGTTGAATTCAAACTCACTGTGATAAAAATCATCTTATATTTATCCAACTGGATTTTTTTTTCAAATTTTAATTTAATCCATGTAAACTAAGATGATAATTATAACATATTTCTAGAAAATAAAAATTCCAATCCAATTAGAATTTTAATTTAACTAAAATACTTCAAGTGGTAGTTCACTAGGAATCAAATTCTAAGTAAACCATGAATCTATTTGTAACTTGGAGTCTAAAATTGATCAAAACCACTTTGGAACAATTCTATAACTCATTAAAACCTTTTTAGGTCTATAATAATGATGTTTATGAAATAAATTTTGCTCTCTAAGTCATTCAAGTCGTTGCAAATTCATTTGACAAAAATCATTATTATAATGTGCAAAAATTGTGCATAATCTTGACAATCATGCAAGTTTATGAATCTAATTCATTTTCAAATGATTTTTACCACTTAAAATCTTTTAATTAATATCATAAAAATCTCAAAAAAATACTGGAATCATTAGAAAATAAATTAAAATTGAATAATAATCTTTCAAAAATTTAGATTCCATAACTATCACAAAAGCTAAATTGTCTTCAATTTATTATCCAATTTCTTCAAATTAATTCACATGTTCATAGAGTTAAGAATTAAAATCAACATTTTAACATACATCAGATTAAATTACAAAATAATTCCAATTAAATCAAACAAACATAGCCATGAACATAATACAAATCCAAAAGCATCACACAAGCAAAACTAGTTCGATTTTCATGCATAATTTAATTTTATTTTTAAAAATGACCAAGACTAGATTTTTATTCACATCTAATCATCATTAATACATATTAATATGAATAGAATAAAAAAATAAAATCATTTAACCATTATATGTATTTTTGGCCAATTATACATATATACCGTGATCGTTTATCCAAATGTTTCAATTCTTTCAATAGAACCTAGCTCGATTCCATTGTTGGTTTCCATGGATCATGCATAGTGGAAAATAAAATTGCATGGATACCAAACAAAGGAAAAAAGGCTATTGCAATAATTAAAATACAAAATTAAATAAAAAAACTATAGTTAGAATCCTATACTGTCTCAACTCTGAACCTATAAATTCTTATTTTCTCCTCCCTGGGCTATCGCAAACCACAGTGATCCTCACTGGGAAAACCTCCAAGGTATCCACATAAGAATTATGAGAGGAGAAATTACCAAAAACCTAGAGGTTAGTAAAGTTTTTTGGTGCTTAGAGAAGAAGAATGAAGAAGAAAATTATTCCACGGTAAAAATCATTTTTTCCATGGAGAAGGGGTTTTTTCAAATGTGATGGCATCTTTATAGCCTTTTAGATGCCCTAGGTCAGATATTAATCCCATCAAAATCTAGCCCCATTTAGGTTTAAATAGGCCCATCAAATGGGCCATTTAATCCACCTTACACATAGTCCATCTAATAGGCTTCTATGCTAGGTTTTTAGCTTATTTTTGGGTAACCAATTGAAGCCCTTTTAAGCCTTAATTTAAATCAGCTCTAGACCTAATTTAAAGGCCTTACAAAAATTAAAAATTTGGCCACAAATCATATCCCAATTAAATCCCCAACTGGGCCTTCAAGGCCTCAATATATTTAGCCCTATTTTAGGCCAAATTCATTGAATTGGACTCTAAGCCCAATTTAATTCTTCTTTCTTATTTCTCTAAATTCTAATGACATATTATTCCATTAAAGTACTTAAGATAATTTAATATATTAAGCCTTATCTTGAATTCTTTATGTGTGTGACCCTATAGGCTTCTAAAACACGTTGGCAGTATATAGTGAAGAAGAATCCTACTTTAACTAGGATTCCTATTATTTAATCTCATTAAATCATAATTAATTCCCAATTCATTATTCACATATGTTCAAGTCATGAGAGACATCTAGCCATGCATCATAACTATCTAAGTGTCAAAAAAGTTAAGTAGTTTGACTTAACCCTTCCACAGTTACCATGGAATAAACTCTTTTCACCATTCTTTATCACATCCAAATTTGAGTATGGACTTATGTCAACTCAATGCTTAATTAAACATGTATAACTAAGCCCTAAATATGTTAGTTCTAGTAAAATTATCGTTATTCCAAAAATGCCCCGATCAATCCCATTCACACTTACACTTCACTTTGGCCAAAGTTTCCTAAGTAAAGATCATTACTAGAACAATGAGATAACCTCCCCACTCTATAATTTAGGGTGGTGAATCCTCTATTAATCACTGCCCTATTGTGACACCTCTTACTCGATCCAGTCATTGATTGGTCACCTAGCATGACTAAGGTATGCAACACATAACATGCTATCTAAACTCATAATGTATATCTTATTTAAAACATTTAAACATATATATTTTAATGTCAAAAATATGAACTTTTAAAAGCTTTTCAAAAATCAAATAACATAATCAATTTTGGAATCCTCGTGCCAAATGTTTGGCAATATAACGGCTATACCAAGCACTATCCCAAATTTTTAAAACCTATAAAAACACTTCTATAATCATTCATGTACATCTCTTCAACTCCATGATCCATTTGATCACTCCAAATCATTAAACTCAACAACACATTCTTAACCTCAAAAAGAGACATCAAACATACATTAAGTAGTTTAAAACAATTAAAAGTTTAGTTACGAACCATACACAAAATTAAAATTTATGAGACATTATAGTTTAGGCTTAAACTATTTTTATCACTTCCAAGAGTGTCATCTATGTCTATACATTACATAACTTAACTATATACATCAAAAAAATACCAAAAATTATGGTTTTCACTTCTATCTTGATATATTAAGGCTTAAGTCTACTTATTCTTCGAACCTTCGCATCATAAAGAAAATGATGTGCTAAGCATTTCACTTAGTGGTGAAATCAAATTAAATCTTGCATGATGCCATATATTAACAATTCTAATAAACATCCTTAATTATTTCTATATGCATATTTCAATACGCTTAAAATAATACTTAATTAAGTAACAATTAAATAATGACATAAAAATCACAATAACTTGC
>CANXYI011789685.1:0-10864 GCA_948208565.1 Hura crepitans
AGTTAAAGCCTCAGGCTTGTAAAACATCAACAGAAGCTATACATTCATAAAAGGATTAACAATAGGTTAATTATAGGATAGTCTATATTTATACAATTACATCCTATGTCTTTTATATATGTAACCCCTATTTCCCACCTAAGTACGTAGAGTGAAAAACTATAAAAATGTATATTATCAACCTTTTGAAGAATTATCTCTAAACTTCACTGCACACTTTACGAGGCTACATCCTTACTCTGGCTACCTATGCACCGAAATAGTTATGCTAAGTATATAATATACTCAATGGTGAATTCAAGAATTTAAAACTTATCTAGCAGTTTATTCATGTATATATACTCATATTTATATCTCGTTATGATCTTTAGCTGCAACTTAGATTATTAACATGCAAAATTACTAGATTGCCCCTAAGGTGTCTCTTTCTATAATTCATCCAATTAATCCTTTTGACTTATGAAAATTATAGTTTTAGGATCATTATTAACAATTGCATTCATGGTTTTTAATTATTAGGTCAATAAATATTGTCTATGCAAAATTACCAAAATGCCTCTATATTTTGTTCCAATGTCACATGTATGTATATTGTTATTATTAAATTTATTTTAGGTAGCCCATCTTGGAAGAAAACAATGATAGACACTAGATCTAAAGGGAATAACAATAGTGCAGTGGTCCATATTCTAGACCCCAACTGCTGCACCGGCCTGATTAAGGTATAGCACCCAAGGTGCAAATAATGAGGTGTGTCTGCCTAGTAGATTGGTCTATCCAAAAGACTAGTATAGTGGCCCTCTAAGACATTTACCATCATACTGGCATTATTTTAAATATCTATTATAGGGTAACTATATTTTCCCAGAAGACTGGTTTGTCCAATAGACTAGTGTAGTGGCCTTCTAAGACCTACGACACTGCACTGACAAATTTAATACTAGCATCAGGTGGCAAGGATAGAGGGTTTTCTATCCAACAAATTGGTACAATGGCCTTAATGGGGACCTACACCTCTATATTGGCCCTGTCTAAAAAGTAGACAGTGTAGCGTGTTAAAAATCCCTAAGTTAACTTGTTAACCTTTTAGTGGGTGTTAATCTAGTTGCCATTTAACCATAATTTATGTCCATTTCTTTACTAATCAAACTTTTATAATATTCCTAATCAAAAAATAGACAGTTATTAATTTATCACATAGTCAAATTTTAGCCCAGACAGTTATGGGCCCTATCGGACAGTTTTGGGTCACTTTTATGGTAATATTTTTAGGCATTCTCATAACCAATATTTAAGTCATAGTTTCCTTGGTCTTATTTCACATTAAGTTATCATTTATTATCTTTTCACTATCTATGTGAATTATAGATTCAGGTAATGGTCATTTTAAGACAGCTATAGGTCCTTTCCTTAATGTGTGACATGTAGTTTAAGGCTCATTTCACCTTATTTTTTAGTACAGTTTTCACCATTTATTTCATGCATTCATAAATCTAAAGCCAACAACACTTAAGCCACTTAAAGGGCTAAAAATATAGGCATACAAGCCACTACAAATAATGACCCCCATACTAGCCATTATAGGCAGATAATTTAGGCACATTATTCATTTACAAACCATAGCCCTTAAAGGCAAATGCAAGCCACTTTTTATACCTTATTTCTAGTCAAGTTTAAGTCCATTTTATGAGTCATCTTTCAAGTCATTCTTAGTTACATTTTATGCCATTTAACTATGTACATTAACCAAATTCATGCCAAGCAATCTAAGCCAACATAGCTCACATAATTATATCATTTTATGCATACTTATTACATACATGTTCCATCACTTTCATGCCTATTTACACTAGTGTAGCTCTTAGGTTTAACCATTCTTTATCCTTCCTCATGCATTTCCATGATAGTTATCACACATTCCACCTTACATCTATAACTTAAACACAAACATACACATATAGGCACATTACCATGCCAATTTTAGTGACTTACCCATAGCACATGCCTCGGCCACCACTAGGTTTCCATGCTTCCATGCATTAATAAATCTTATTGCTTTCCATATCACTAATTCATGTGTCATAGGCCTAATGTACACATAGTTTCAACATCAAACACTATATAGGAACACCAAATCAAGCCATACACCTCTATAAACATGTAAGAAGGTCTTGGCCACTCACCCAATTCATGCCAATTATACCTTTTCCTATCTCTTTACAAGCAGTTGCATTACATTTCAATGCCACAATGATCAATTTATACATCATACATCATAAACACACATCAAGCATCCTAAACACCTCTCGGCCAACTAGGAGTTTGACATTACTTTCATTTCTTTTCATCAAATACTATTCAATCTACCTTGCATTAAGCTATATACTACAATCCTTTAAAGTACTACCCATCCAAGCTCATTCATGTGCTTAAACTATGGATAAACTAAAAGAGAAGATATTGAAATTTTCTTTGCCTTAATTCACCTCAAAAGCCATAAAAACACATCCCCATAGATGTTAGGCACCTTAGACACTGAATTCTAGTAAGAAAACTTAAGAAAAACCTATAAGAACATAAGGGACTCACCTTAGACTTCTTGTTGGAAGGGCTTTTAACCTTGGTCACTTTAGGGATTTTTAATTAATTCTTGAGGACTCCTTTTCCACCAATTCTTTTTCGCTCAATGCCTTAACATCCATGGATGAATTTTGGTTAGCAAGGACTTCTATAAAAGAATGAAGAAGAGGAAGAAAATGGCCACTCTTCCCTTTGCTAGCATTAATTCCAATAGCAAGAGGAGGAAGATTTCTTCCTTTCATTTAGTGGAAAAATCCATTTGTCACAAACCATGTACACTTGTCATAACTTTTAGGCTAGCTATCTAAGTGTGGGTGGTCCCATAGCCACTCGAGCTATCCTAAAATGGCTCAATTTTTTGGAAAACTTCAGAAATTCACTAAAATTCATGTGGACATCAAAAAATTACACCATTTGTTTTAAAATTCACATTTTAATCCCCTCTACATGCTCATAAATTTTTACAACCAAATTCCATTGATAGGATAGTTTTTAAATCACCTCAATTTACATGCCAACTTAAAAAATTATAGTGGAATTTTTAAGCATCAGGATTTGATATTTTTTAGGTCCATCTGGGCACATCTCGGGTCATTCCTACCTTGTAAAATTTTTAATACCTAGAGGGGTAGTTTACATTCTGAAATAAATTATCAGTTTTGTTAAATTTTTAAAATTTTACCTCTTTCATCAATTTAAAGCCCCTCAAAGTTTCATGACTAGTGTTGCTACCTCGATTTATGTGCAAGTGACCCGACACCCGAGCGTACTTCTCGAACCTAATGGCACTATTCATATAGCCTAGAAACACTACCATTACAACACTTCAAGCATTAAAAGTGTTAGCCTTTAATTCCATTATTTTTTGATATATTAGAATTAAGAGATAATTCTATAATCACAAAAATATGGTAAAATCGCAAAAAAGGCATGCGATTCCATTACAAAAATTCTAGGCATTGGAGGTGCAACTCCAAGACCTACTTAGAGTTTCATGAGATGGAGAAGTGAGGAATTGCTTTAACTTATGGTATTAATGTGATTGAAATTAAGGAGTAGTAAGAAAGTAGAAATGGGAGATATGGGCTTGCATGTAGTGAATAGAGTAAGAGTTGCTACATTAGCTATATGATCATATCATTTTATTTTGCTTTTTTAGACTTGTATTAATTTTACATAATTGCTATTATGTTCCTTCTTTATCTAGAAACATTATTTCAATTTCTTATCTTCTTAAACAAGGTTTTGATATTTCTATTAATAAGAACAAGGGTTTGTTCTATTTACTTAGATAATGTGTTTCATTATTGAGGAACAATATGTAATGGAATTTATGTTTTGGATAAAGATAAAGAAGTACATAAAATTAGTAGCAAAGGATCCAAGACAGATAACATGATGCAATCTTATCTATGGCATTGTCACTTTAGCCATATAAATGAGAATGCATGACTAAGTTACATAAGAAAGGTAGCTTAGGATTATTTTATTATGAATCATATGATACATATGACTTTTGTATATTTGGAAAGATGACAAAATCACCTTTTTTTTTGGAAAGGGTGAGTGAGCAAGTGAGTTATTGGAGCTTATATATAGATGTATGTTGTCCAATGACAACACATACATGTGGAGGTTTTTTTAACTTTATTACCTTTATTGATGATAACTCACAATATGGGTATTTATACTTGATGAAGTGCAAGTTTAAATCTTTTGAAAACTTCAAAGAATTTATGACATTGAGAAATAACTTAGCATATTAAAATTCTTCAATCTGATTGAAGGGGTAAATACTTAAGTTAAGAATTCTAGGGTTATTTAAGAGATAATGGTAATGGATTCCTCTATATACACCTCAGCATAATGATGTGTTTGAAAGGAGAAATTGAACTCTATTAGATATGCTTTAATCCTTGTTGATTCTAGTAGACTTACTTATGTCCTTTTAGGGGTATGCACTAGAAACTGCTGTTTATATTTTAAATAGACTTCTATCAAAGTCGGTTGATTTTACACCATATGAGAATTTTTATGACAAGAAACCTATCTTTCACATATGCCCTACATATGTGAAGAGAATAACGTTGAATAAGCTTGAGCCTAAATCAGACAAATGCTTATTTATGGGGTATTCAAAAGAAACCTTGGGTACTACTTCTACTATCCTTTGGAATAAAAAGTGTTTATTTCAAAGCATGCAATCTTTCTAGAGAAAGTGTTTCTCATGAAACACACAGGGAGTAAAATTTAATTGATAAAGTTTAAAATCCTTAAATTAATGCAAATCAACTAATTAATCCTAGTTTTATTACTCATAGTGATGAGGTAATAGAAAAACCTATGGAAACATAAGTTTTATCATCTATGCAATGTTATATATGAGAATTGATATGGCATTTGCTCTGAGTGTCATGAGTAGATTCCAATCAATTTGTAGAGGAACATTATGTGGTTGTAAAGAATGTCCTTAAGTACTTGAGAAGGACTAAGGATCTATTCTTGATTTATGAAGAAGGAGATTTACAGGTTAGTGGGTATATTGATGCCATTTTCCAATCTAGTAAGGATTACTGTAAATCTTAATATGGATATATATACATTATGTATGGAGAAGCAGTTGTTTGGAAGAGTTCCAAACATGATACAACTACGGATTCTGCCTCCGTAGCTGAATACATAGCAACTTCTAATATAGTTAAGGAAGCCATTTGGATTAAGAAGTTCATTATAGAACTTTGATTGGTTCCGAGCATTGTGAATCCCATTAGAGTGTATTGTGATAACAATAGGGCTATTACAAAGGCTTGTGAATCACAATCTCATCAACTATCCAAACATGTTCCTCAATGCTACCATCTGATTAGGGAGATCATGGGTAGATAGGATGTGAAAATTGAAAGGGTCCCTATAGATTAGAACACAACTGATCCTCTCACAAAGGCACCATCACAAGGAAAGTTTGATCAATATGTAAATGTAATGGGTATTAAGTACATGGGTTATTGGCTCTAGTGCAAGTGGGAGATCATTAGAATATGCTATAGAGCTAATGTAATAAAGTAGTATTAATATATTTAATCATTGTGAAATTATACAATAAGGCATTTCTCTTTATATCATGGTACTTTTATATATTACTTATAATTGTTTACAATGTCTTAAACCATGTTATAAAGTCCCTAGTATATAATCACAATATAGAGGAAATCATAAAAAGTTCATGATGTGAGATTCTTATTGCATCCAAATGTGATACACATAAATATCTTAGATCATAGTATTAATAAGATGGGACATTGGTAATCTAGAAAGATCAGTATATGTGATACTTCTTGATTAGATCAAGTAGTAGTTCTCACAAGCTATAAGCATAAAGATGCTTGGAGTTAACATTTGAATGCTTACTTGGAAAGTAAGTATATTGGAAACCCACCATGAGTTGTTTACAAGGATGCTTAATCTATGTCAGTGAAAGTATCTCATCATATCAGTAGTGCATGTATCCTTAGATTTGAGATTACTAACTATCTTAAATATAGAGTGACATACTTTGACTCTAAAACTTTTACTTCAAACAAGAAGTATACATATTGAGGTGCTTGGGTATGCTATAACATATTTAAAGATAGGGTAGTAATCAACAAAGAGCATACCACCCCAAATTATAGTGGTGAGTTTATCTCATAGTTCTTATGAGTAACCTATATTTAGGAATCTCTACTTAGAGCAAAATGCCATGTGTGAATGGGATTCAATAAGGGAATTTTGGAAATAAAGGTGAAATTATTAGAAAAATTTGTTCAAGGCTTAATTAGACATACTTAGTCAAGCTATGAGTTGACACAAGACTACACTCAAAACTGGATGAGATAAAAGATAGTGAAAGGAGTTTATTACACCGTAGCATTATATGGAAGGGTTAAGTCAAACCACTTAACTTTTTAGCACTTAGGTAGTCATGATGTAGGGCTAGATGCCTCTCTTAACTTGTATACAAAGTGACATATCAACTAGTGAGTTGATATCGATTCAATGAGATTGAATCTATAGAGTCCTAGTTAGACTAGGACTCTAATTCACTATGTACTGCTAAGTTGTTCTAGAAACCCATAGGGTTACACACATAAAAGGAGATTAAGGAAGATTCAATGAGATTGATTTTTCTAATGATATGAGATATCATTGGATAATGAAATAAGAAAAAGAAATAAGTAAAAGGGCTTAGGGCCCACTTGCAAATGAAAAGTCTAAAAAATCGGGATTTCATGAAAATCAAGGTTTCTAGACTTAGGCCTTGTTGAGTCCAAACTTTTAATTATTCTTGCATCTAATTTTTTATAGACTTTTAAATGGTTTAAAAGGCCCTAAATTAAAGCAATTATTAATCTAAAATAAGGCCTAGAGGTGCCACATAGGATTAATAAAATTTGGGCCAAAGCATATTACACATAAACCTATTAGAAGGCTTACTTACATAGGATGGAAAGAGGCTTAATTAATTTGTCAATTCTAGTTCAACATAGACCAAATTTTGAGTGTTAAAATTTGACCTAAATAAGGTTTATTTATGATATAAATAAACCTTATTGTAGCATCCACCGTAAGCAGACATTCTACTATAGAATTTCCACATAGAACAATTAAAACACACGTTCTTTTCTTCTTTCTTAGTCTACTTGTAAATCCTACTAGCATCTAGAATTACAAGTTGATATCTTCTAAAAAATTCTTGTGTAGATTACCTTGGAGGTATTCTTTAAAGAGGATCACTGTGGTTTGCAACAACCTAAAAAGAAGAGCTCATGGAAGAAATTTGTCATCATCCTTTTATGGTAAATCACAAAACACTGCTAGATTTACTATTTAGGATGAATTTTCAATTATCTGGGTCCATTATCATTGTTAGTTTCTCTTAAAATTTTAATTTTTCCACTATGTGTGATTGACAAAAACTAACACGTATAGACCTTATCTTATACATGTATTTAAATAATAGGTCCTCACGGACTTTGCCCTTATTAAAACAAGTCTATGAGGATATAATTGTCAGTTCTTAAAAGTAAATGTGATTATAATTTTCTATAAATGATTAAAACATGATTAAAAAGATTTAAAAGGTTAACATACTCCTATAATTGACTTTAAGATTTATATATAATCACCTTATATGCCAATTCATTAGAGGTAATTAGTTCATATTAAAATTGAGAAAATAAATGAAAACAATAATAACAGTGGCCTCAATTTTTACCTTAGTTAATGCTCTAAGCAATAAGAGAAAAGGCAAGGTTTTAGAAGAATGATAATTTTTAATAAGGCTCAAATACTTGTAAAGCAAATCCTATGGTGGAGTTTACTCCTTAAATTCTCAAAAATTATATGATAATTCGTGATGATTATTGATCTCTAAAATAGGTTGATGGAATGGGTATTTATAGTTTTTTTAGGTAGTATTCTAGTCTAAAAATAGGAGGAATTTAATTAGGATTAAGAATTAGAGTCTAGATAGAAAGACTAAGATTTTAGAAGATTTTTGTCGAAAAGTCCATGCAGAATTAATCTTGTGAGAAACCAAGTCCATATGGATATAGGCTTTTGAAAGGTTTAATTTGGTTGTGGCCAAAGGCCTTTCAGATTTGATTGAGTGAATAATAGTCTATGTAGACCTTGTGGCATTAAATCCATGCAGACTTGTACCTTGATGGTCTGTATAGACCATGATTTTAGGTTTCTCACCTTATTACTTCAGTTTGTCTATGAAAATCATCATAGGATTAAAAAAATGAATAAGTCCATATAGTGAGGGCTTTGCCTTTATACCCGATTAGAATTAGCATCTATAATGCCCAAGAAATGAGGTTTCTTGAATAATACCTCCTGAGGCATGAATAATGTCTCCCGAGGACTCGAAGCACCTTTATAGTGGTAAAAATGGGAATTACGATTCATAAAACTTTGATAGGCTAAAAAATGATGAAAATGAAATAATTATAACTTTTTAGTAGAATCAATAAATCATTTTAAGTTAAGAATGAGTGAATAGTGACTTTAGTTAGCACTAAGCTGAGAGAGGCTAGGGGTGTGCCCAGATGGACCTAAAAATGGCATACCGTGTTGGTAAAAAATTTGACATAATCTAATGGTGAAGGAATTATAATTTTTTGAGGTCATTTGGTATTTATTTAGAATTTCTTAATTATGGGAGTGAACAGTTATCCTAGTTCCCTGTGGAGTTTTAATCTTAGAATTTAAAGGGCCCTTAATAGACAATATCAAGATTTTTTGGCACTAAAAGTTTTAATTTGGAGGTCTTAAACAATTATTTTGAATTTTTAAAGCTTAAAATGAAAATTGGATTAAAATGCACCATCAGAATGACATGTGGTGCAATCCTAGCCATCCAAATGTTTAATATTAAAGTTTGTAACACATGTGGGAGTGCCATATTTCAATACCACCCTCCACCTCACTTCTCTCTTACCAAGCCAATGCCATTTCTCTCTCTTCTCGCTCTCTTTTTTTTCTCTTCTTTTTTTCTACAATTCTAATGTAATTCCACTAAATTTTACATCAATATTTGCTTCCATAACCTCTCAAAGCTACTCCCACTAAAAGAATTCCAAGAAAAATCTAATTTTAAAGATATAAACACTTGGTGAATAGTGGCTAAAGCGAGTAGACATGCCCTTTTCTTAATTTTTTTATATTTAGGTAGCTCTAAGTGAAGCATGAATAACCATGCAACTAGCTTTTGATTTGGTGTTATGTAGCATTTTTTAGAATTTTTCAAACCTAAAAGTGTGTATGTTGTAGGCAAAGAGAGAGCTATTAAGGAGAAGAAGCAAACCAAACATTGAAGAGGTCGATCAGAGAGTTTTAATGCCTTAGATATGTAAATTTAATGTAGTATGGGTTGTTAAAAATGTTAGTGTTCATGTGTGCATATGTGAGTGTGTATGGAAATGACATATTGTATGTATATGTATGTAAATGCATGTAATGAATGTGTAAAAATGCTAGGTGGAACATATGATGCTTGAATATGTGGAGATTGTATGAAAAAGGAATGTGATAGTGTATGTGTGTTTGGCTAAATGGTGTGTCAAAGAGGAATGGGTATGTGTATGTGTAGTTGACATGTAATGGTAATGTAATTAGGCTAGGAAATAAATATAAAGTATATTTGTCATATGGAGTTAATAAGAAATAAATTAGGGATACTTAAATATAGAATGACCATAAGGTATATAAAGTGAGAGTAAATGGACATGATGTATGAATTATACATATAATCATGTAAATTGTGAGAGGCCAATGTCAAAAATAGGAGAAATGAATTGGTTATGTGAATTGTTATGAAGTTAACAATAATGTAAATGATTTATATGCTGCTAAGTAAGTATATATATGGTAACATGAATTAAACACTATGTGGCATGATTATTAGAATTCTTTGCATAAGGAATTTGGCCAAATAAATAGTACCATAATGGTCATAATGTGTCAAAAATATTGGTTATGTGATAATGGAAATGTATACATAAACAACATGATGATAAGTGAATGGTAGGAACATATGTTGGATAACCTATAATTGGGAGCATAAATTGTAATTAGTATTAGCCTATATTAGTTAGACCATATACTTGATGGGTTAACCAATTAATAAGAGAGATAATAGCTGCTATGGGCTTTAGTGTATATGGGCCACATTTTATGTGCAAGGTAAGACGGGTGTAGACATTGAGGTTCTAATTATAAACCCTACACACTTGGGTATTGAGAGGTCTACACGGACTGAACTTTGTTATCCTAGGACATTAAGCAGGACATTAAGCAAAGTTATTGGGAGGTCTATACGGACTAACCCTAGCTATTTTGGGTATTAGGAGGCCTACACAGACTGATCCTTGCTACATATACTATAATAGGTATTAGGAGGTCTTATAGGGCTAATCCCTCCTATCCATATGAGTTAAGCTGAGATTTGGGATATTGGGAGGTCCTATTACGCTAATCCTTACTATCCCCATTGTTGGGATGTCTAATAGGACTAATATTTGCCATACCAGTATTGAGAGGTTTTTATTAGTTGATCCCTACTATCGAGGGGATAGGTAGGTGTAGCTACCAAGGTCTGAAATGTGGGCCACTGTACAACTTAAATCCCTATATCTAGTGTCTTAAAGAATAGTCTCTTCAGTAGGGGCCTAAACAAAATAAAAAAGGCATAAAGATATAAAATATTAGCAAAACTTGCATTTTTAATTAGATGAAATTA